>JAHBCN010011451.1:0-28994 GCA_019359885.1 Listronotus oregonensis | reverse complement strand
AATGCTACAAAAAAATATGGTTAAAATTTCAAGTGGAATGCAAATCTCAGATAAAAAAAATAGGGGACTTGTTAGAAATAAGAAAGTGGGACCACGTCCAGACTTTTTGTAACACCCTGTGTAGATAAAAATAATTTTTTTTTTAATATTTGATGCAGTTAAACTTTTATATTAAACTTGTTTTTTTCCAAACGTCAAATAAAAATGTTAATACGGGGTTGCATTTATAACCGGACACCCTGTACATCATTCACGAAATAAGTACCGAATGAGTGTCGCGTTCAATTTATTAAAGACACAGTTATGTTTGCTGCCGCTAAAAATGTTTGCAAAAATTTATGTAATTATTTATAAGCGGTCAAGAACCAAAACATAGACTTATCTAACCCCCTGCGCTTTTAGTTTAGAGAAAGACCTAAACGGGCACATACACATTATATAGGTTTTTAGCTCATTGTCAGGCCGAAAATTATTTCTTCTCTTTTAATGTATATTCCCTGTATGTATATAAAAAAGACCAAGCCCAAAATAATTTTTCCATTACTGGGAAATAGCGTTACCGACAACCATTAGTATTTTTAATTTCATCCAAAGAAGGAACTTTCATCCTATTAATGATCCCAATCTTACAAGAATAGTTTTTTTTTCTGGCCCATAAACCAGCTGTAAGGGACTTGTATTTTATTTATATTATTTTAACGGCTTCCTTTTCAAAAAATAAGCCAATATAATTTCTTTCTGTACACAATTTTTCACTTTGTCCTATCCTTCATATTTAAAGGGTTTTTCTGAACTGTGGACGTTGTCTGCAAGGGTCTTTGCTTTTCCTTCAAAGTTTTAAATATGTAAGTCTCTTGTTGATAAATTTTCCCCAATTAAGGGGCCCCTGTTCATTAGTACTTTTGAGAGTCAATAAGAATTATTGTCAAAGATAAAAATTTTTTAAAAACTCCCCGGCGGTCACTACCACTTTTTAAATACTATTACCCTTTTAAAATTGCTCAACTAAGGTAGTTTTAAAAAAAAACGCTTTTTTTATTTTGAACAAAATAACTTTATTTGTAAATTTCTAAAGAAAAAAATAATTTTTTATGCTTTTTTAAAAAAACACTTTAATTTTCGCTAAGTTTAAGTGTTTTTTTTCCTTTTAGTTATCCTAACAACAAAATTTTAATTATAAAAACCCTTTTTGTTACGTCACAAGCAACTGCTCTGAACATAATTGTTTCCATTAAATAATTTCACTAAGCGGCGCTTCTTCTATTTAAATTTAAATTTTTAAAAAGTCCTTTTCCAAATCAGTTTTAAAGTTACTGAGAATATAAAATTAGTGTAAAGCTGTAAATTATCCATTTTACAGATAAAACTTTCCTTTTGACGTCCGCTTTCATTTAAAAAAAAGTTCCCAAACCCCTTTAACACATAAATATTTTATTAATTTGTCTTTAATGTGACTAATTTACAACACTTCCTTTTATAGTAATTTTAAAGAGTCTTATTTATTACATATATTTAAAATACAATTGAAATATCCCTGGTGGTTCAATAATTATATCAAAAAAAATTTATATCATTGGGGCTATTGGGGAGCCAATATCCTTAATAAGAAAGACTTTACGCAAAGGGTTTACATAAACATGTTTAATTTTTTTATTTTTTTTACTTTTTTCCCGGACACACTTTATAAAGCTAAGAGCTTACCTTAAACTCTTAAATCTACGTTGTAGAATAATCAAATTGGACAATCTATGTTCGTTTGGGCCGTAGACGGTGCTGGTAAACCAAACTGAGAGCTACTATGTCTGTTTATTTCGTTTTTTTTGTTTTTTTGGATACTTTTTTGCAGTAATACCACAAAGGAAAAGTAAATTATGGGTGGACATAAGCTTGTGGCAATTTCAAAAATTTTTTATGAATGTATTTATAATGTTGGTGCCAATTATACTCTATCAGAGTTTGTTACAGTAAATGAGGCTGAGGGAAGGATTTTCCCCGTTTTTTGAAATTTTACTAAAGAGAAAGCCTCAAAATATGGTATTAAATTTATGCTATGGGATGCAAAACAACTACTTTAGTACATACTTTATATTCATACATACTTACCAAAAAATTACTGGTGGTAACTGGCTTACTGCCGTCGTGCTGGTGAGGGAACTGCAAAAAGTCGGTCCTACCTACGTAGGTACAACAAGAAAAAATAAACGGGAAATACCTAATGGATTTCTTTTAGGAATAACATATCCAATATGTTATACAATGTTTGAATTTACTTTACTTTATTTTTTTTTCTCCAAACATAAGAAATGTTGTGATCGTTTTGTCATTAAGACAACAAAGTAAATTCCAAATGATAATATTATATGAATCGACCAAAAGGGGTAAAGACGCTATGGTTATAAAAATGTTTTGTATAGAACAGGCAAAGATGCAGTCGCTGGCTTATTTATTTTGAGAGCATAATAATAAGTTTAAAAAATTCTGTGGTTTCTTCAATAATAATTTGTGACAGAAACTCTTAAAGGATCATATAAATTATCTCCGTACAATTCATAACCTATTTTAGTAAAGTCAATTAATAGGGTTCAGCTAATTATATATATATATATATATATATATATATATATATATATATATATATATATATATATATATATATATATATATATATATATATAATAACAAAAAGGTTAAAATTTCTTTGGGATAGAGAGGCTCCTTAATAAATGAAAAGATAAATAAAATATCCGTAGGTATGATCACTAAGGTTGGTTGTTTTAAAATTACGAGGCCTCCAAGTAAATGGAAACCCGGCTCCAGCCAATCCGATTACACGGGGTTTCACCCTTGTTGGGGATGGTCATACCGAATGTAGGCCGTAGAAAAACGTTGAGAGTAGAGCAGTTACCTTATGAACATCTGTAACCTATACAGCTGAACGTTAGTAGCAACTAGCGCCATCTCGTCAAGTAATTCCAAAACAACCAATCTTAGTATCGACAGGTTAAGATGTTAACGTGCGCCATGTAGGTGTAATATGCAAAATCAGTCAGAAGTTGCTTACAATAACACGCTTAATGAAAAATGGCTTCCCATTAGTTCACGGAATTTCGAATGAGCTCGTTTGCCAATTCCAAGTAGGTGACGTGCAGCATGACTGAAAACGTGATTTAAAAAAAGGGGGGGAAAAGAATTTTCATAACTGAATATAATAAATAAAATTAAATATATATATATATATATATATATATATATATATATATATATATATATATATATATATATATATATATATATATATATATATATATATATATATATATATATATATATATATATATTACAAAAATTTAGATAATTATAGATGTTAATTTTATTAAATTAAATTTTTATGTACATCTTACCTTTGAACTAAAAATAAGGTTAAAATAACGTTCAGAGAAATCATAACTTGGTATAACTTCTAAGAAAAGCAATTAATTTTAAAACAGATTTATCGAGAACTTAAAGTAGTTTTATAAATTTGTTTTACCAAAAATTGAAAGTAAATATAACTTTATGTTCGAGAAAAGGGCTAAATTTACTTTAGCTTCAATTACAAATATTAGGTTTGTTTTTTACTTAGATATGTTTAAACTTTAAGTGTAATTTAAAAAGTGTGTGTAATTAAAACTCTGTAGCAAAGTAAAATCATTTTAAGTTAGTTATAATAATTTGGTTACTTAAATTCCATTATTTTAAAGTATAACCCTTACTTTACTGATATTTTTTAAAGGCCTTATTTTAATTTTTTTGTAATTAAAAACAATAACCTATTTATAACAAAACTGGGTTTTCTTTTTTGTAACAGAAAGAGTGTTTAAAAATAAGTTAGTTACCTGATGCTGCCTGGGATGGCTTTAGAAAGTACAGACATTAAGAACCAGGGGCATCAGATAAGTCCGTGACTTTTAAAACCCCTTTTAAGTCATGACATTAAAATTTGGTCTTTTTCATATCAAGGGGGAAAAAAATTACAGAACATCGTAGACCAAGTTTAAATGCGAATTGTTAATTTTTAAATAAAAGGGTTTTTTTTTTCGACTGCGCAGAAAATCCTTTTGGTAGTATTTTATCTTTAGATAAAATAATGCAAAAAAAAATATATATTTTAAGTAACAAAAAAAAAGAAAAATAAACATTTCTATATCATAACAAAATTAGGAAGACCATCGATTTCTTATAAAACTTTTTGGCATGTGTGGGTTAATATGATGAGATATTTTATCTCCTTCTGGAATGTCTTATTCTACCCCCCCTCAAACCCAAATTTAAGCCCGCCAGAGCCCAAGGATCGTACTGTAAGTTTAAAAATCTACGACCACATGTGTCCTGGCATTGTCTTGTTAAAAAATAGTGTACTTGTTGGTCTCAAGATATGGAAGAATAAGTGGCTCCACTACTTCCTAAATCAGACAAGGCAAAAATATCGGATTCATTAGAAAAAATATTTTCGTAAGAATTTTTAATGATAACTTTCGTAAGACACCCCAGAATAAGGTTCAAGATGTAGCGTACGCGAAAAGTGGTCCCAATTTTTAAACAAATTTTTTTTCAAAGATCCAAAATCTATCATTTTCGTCCCGGTTCTATGAATTATTTTAATCAAAAAATATTGTTTAAAATATTTTCCAAAGTTGCTTTGAAGATAAAAACAATTAAAAAAAAAATGTAAAATGACGATTTTTAAGACTCAAAAACACAGGTAAAAACTATTAATTTTAAAGTTACCAAGTGTCCAAATTAAACCTTTATTTTTAAGCATTATATTGTGGCTAAAACACTTAGTTGGTAAGGCCAAAGCAAGAGAAAAAAAGGTATTATATTATAAGTATTTTGGCCTTTTATTATTTTAAAACATTGTTTTTTAATTTTTAATGAAGCGCCTATCACAAAGCGCGCGATCGGGCAGAAGCACGTATTAATATCTGTATTTTGTAAAATATATTGTACATGTAAAACTTGATTTTTTAGTGCGACCTTTACGATGTCGTGTCAATTCATATAGCACAGGTTTTAGAGTTTTTTTTGTAGTTAAAATTTAATAGCAATACCACCTCTTTAAAAAAAAGTAAATTGAACCTAAAAAAAAACAATTTCGGTAATAAAAGTTAGCTTTTTTTATTTAAAAATGTCTCAGTCTGTATTTTGTAAAATATATTGTATATTAAAAACTCGATTTTTTAGTGCCACCTTTACGATGTCGTGTCAATTCATAAAACACGGGTTATTTAGATTTTTTTGTAATTAAAAATTAATACCACTACTATCTTTAAAAAAAAAGGTGAATTAAACCTAAAAAATCAAAATTGATACAAAAGTAAGCTTTTTTTTTTAATTTGAAAATGTCTCTGTCTGTGTTTTGTAAAATAAATTGTATACGAAGAACTCGATTTTTTAGTTTTGCTTTTACGATGTCGTGTCAATCCGTATAGCACAGGTTATAGAGTTTTTTTTTGTAGTTAAAATTTAATACCAATACAATCTTTTAAAAAAAAAAGGTGAATAGAACCTAAAAAAAAAACAATTTTCGTAGAAAAGTTAGCTTTTCTCTTTTTTCTTATTTAAAAATGTCTCTGCCTGCTTTTCTCTGTTTTTTTTTTATTTGAAAATGTCTCTGTCTGTGTTTTGTAAAATATATTGTATACGATGTCGTGTCAATCCGTATGACACAGGTTATAGAAATTTTTTTGGTTATTAAAATTTAAAACCACTACCATTTTTTAAAAAAAAGGTAAATAGAACCTAAAAAACCAAAATCTGTAAAAAAGTAAGCCTTTCTCTGTTTCCTTATTTTAGAATGTCTCAGTCCGTATTTTGTAAAATATATTGTATATGAAAATCTAAATTTTTTAGTGCAACCTTTACGATGTCTTGTCAATCCGTATAGCACAGGTTATGGAGATTTTTATGTTATTAAAATTTTATATCTCTACCATCTTTTTAAAAAATGTGAATAGAACCTAAAAAACCAAAATCGGTACAAAAGTTAGCTTTTTCCTGTTTTTTTTTTTTTTTTTTTTTTTTAATATATATTTATATTTAATATATATATTATATATATATATTTATATATATAAAATCGATTTTTAGTGGCACCTTTACGATGTCGTGTTGTGTAGCACATGTTATAGAGATTCTTTTTTGTGAATAAAATTTAACACTACTACTAACTTAAAAAAAAAAGGTGAATAGAACCTAAAAAACCAAAATCGATACAAAAGATAGCTTTTCTCTGTTTTTTTATTTGAAAATGTCTCTGTCTGTATTTTCTAAAATATATTGTATATGAAGAACTCGATTTTTTTAGTGCCACCTTTACGTGTGTCGTGTCAATCCGTATAGAACAGGTTATAGAGATTAAAATTTATTACCAGTACCATGTTTTTAAAAAACATATGTTAGCTTTTCTCTGTTTTTTTATTTGAAAATGTCTTTTCTAATTTTGTAAAAAACATTGTAAAAACCCTTTGTTTGGGCTAATAAAAATTGTGGAATAAATCGTGTAACGTCGCATGGATGCAGTCGAAAGAATAAAAAGAAATTTGACACCATTTATATCTTATTATTATGTGATGTCATTTTGTCTAGTTTTTTTTTAATGATAATGGAAAGTAAAGGTTTTGTGCAAAAAAATAAATAAATACAGTTCACTTCTATCCTAAAATATGGCCCAATTAAGCGAATAAAAGTTCTAAAAGAAGTGTTTTAAATGTTTATTGTGCAATTTTGAACCGCCATTGTTGCTTGGTACCTTGTATGTGCTGTTTGGAAATTAAGGAAGGCGCTGATTTTTCGTATATTATACCATGCGTAGTCTTCAGAACCTTCCTTTAACCAATAAGTGCACTCATTCTATTTCATATATAATATATAACATAATATATTTTTAAAATTATAGTTAAAATATAAAATGGTTGTAATTTTTTTGCTATTAAAGATTTTTTTTAAATATATAAGTAGAAACATCCTTTGTGTGAAAAACTAAAAAAAGCCTTTTTCTTCTTTTTACTGCTAAAAACTTAAATATAAATTACTTTATTTTCCTTTAAATTTTATTTGCTTTTTAGAGAAATCGCAGTTTCCACATACCATGTTATTTTTAAACGCAGTAACATATTAGGAGTAAGAGACATAACGTATTTCTACCCATATTTCTAAAGTAAGATTTTTCCTTTATTAGTTTGACCTATTGAAATTGAAAAATGTTTATTGCTATAATAAATGTAATACTGTAAGGTCAAGATACTAAATATTTTAAAGATTTACATTCTTACTTCATTATATAAATTCCCAAGCCAATATTTAATTATTTATCTTTTTCTTTACATTGTAAAATTTTAAAAAAGAATTTATTAGAAAAATTAAAATATAAAAAATTTTTATTCTTTCACAAAAATTACTTTTATTTATTTGAAAAAAAAAAAAGTAAAACTAGATAAACTACAAAGCCTTAATATTGATAGACACACTAGAAGTGATAATATAAATTTGTAGATATGAAAACAGTTTGGAAAAATCCCCGTAATTTATTGTTTCTGTTTCACATTAGCATACTTATTATAAAAATAAACATTTAACAATAGAAGTAGGCCCTAATAACACTAGTCAAAAAATAACAAAAAATAAACAAGTGCGACTGATGTTATAAAAGCTGTCTTGGTGGGTTTAAGGCCTCCTGATTTCGCAATCAACAATTATTTTTTTTTATCACGTATAGTTTTTAAGGTAAAAAATGTATTAGTTAATTTTATTTAATACACATTTACATTATTTCAAGCTCTACAGGGCTGAGACTACGTAGTTGCGGTATGATCTCCAGATACACCCATGCAGTGTTGCTAACTTAAGGAAACCATAAATTTAATAACGTCAAAAGTATTACGTGTAAAATAGTTATTTTGTAACAAGTGTGAAATGATTTTTCGAGCTGCTTACGAAGACGCGCAGGGGAGTGGGGGAAAGCGGGGGCCAAGAGGGAAAAAGGTTATTTCCGCAAGTGTTAAAAACAATATTTTTCTACAAGCGAGAGGAAAAAACCAACAAATTTAAAGATTTATGATTAAAATATTATTTATTAACGAAGGAATTTATACACCAATTACACTGACCAACATTCTAAAACTTTTTTTGCCTTCCTGAATGATTGTGGCTGGGTTTTATATATTTTGGCCTGCTGAATCCAGATCTGGCTTCAAATTTTCGATATCAGCCTTCAATAATGAGGAGACACATGTTTTGGGTATTAAGCAAAATTCAATAAAAACTCACTTTAATACTGATTTATTAATTTAAAAAATAAAAGGTATGATACATTTAATAACAGTTAATTTTATGTTCAGATAAAATTTTCAAGTGTTATTTTATTTTAATATTCATTTCCTTGAACCTTCCTTTATAAGAAAGACTGAATCCCCCTATTAGGGTCCAGCAATAGTCGGCTAACATATTCGGGCTCCACTTTTCCCGTATATCTTTTTCTATCGATGCGATGTTTTGGAAACGTTCCCCATGCTCGTCCGATATAGCCCTTTGATTTTCAGGAAAAAGTCCAAATGGGAATGGAAAAGTGAAGTTTTAGGACATGTTGCAAAATATGATAGGCCGTGAGTAGTTCTTCCAAGAGTTCACGATCATTTTCTGACTTGGTGTTTCCAAGAAAATTTTTGCAAACACTTTCAAATGCATTCCATGCGTCTTTCATGGTCACTTAAATGTCCGTGAAGTTGGCATCTTTAAAGAGTTGCCTAATTTGGGGACCAACAAAAATTCCTTCTTTACCGCTTCACTTATACGTGGAAATTTCTCTTTTTAAAAAGTTGAAAGCATTTCCCTTTTTATCCAGTGCTTTTACAAAATTTGATCAACTTTAAATTTATGTGAAGTGGAGGTAAAATATTTTTTTTTTTTCTGAACTAACGGTTCTCGGGTCATAAAATCCAACTTCTATTTTTTCACGTGGAGGCCAAACCTTTTTTTTATAATGTTTGTCTTTGCACGGCTGTCCCACTCACACAAAAGCAGCAGTATTTTGTGTATCCTGACTGCAGTCCTGTCAATAACGCTACCACTTTCAAATCTACACATATATTCCATTTGTGATCTTCGTACTTTATACATCTGAGTATCATCTTCAGATTGTCATATGTTTCTTTCCCCTATTTACCGAATGAGCTATAGGAACGATGGATGTTCATTTCCATTATAAAGTAAAAAAGCTTTTAGACTTGTTTTGACGAATCTATGAATAGTTCCATTTATCGGGCGTATATGGTAAGTTAGTTCGACCATTAGGCCAGGAATATCATGGCAAAACTAAATCACCGTCCGCTGAAAAAAATTTTTGAGAGTAGATTCCCTTTTTCTGTAGATGGACACCTTAACCCTTTTTCCAAGAGGTTCCACTGCTGCAGGCGGGATCCGGGGAAGTTCCGCTTTTGTTTTCGAGGTCCAAGTCACGAACAAGTCATTCAATTCACCTTGAGTGATTAAATGAGGTGTATCGGGCAAATCATGAACTAGGATGTAGCTTGGTCCGGCTTCTGGCGAAGTACTTCGAGAGTCTGATTCCGAATCAAGCGTAATCTCAGGTGGTTGGGGAATGGAATGAATGTCATGGGGTACTGGTCGCATTGCAGAGGGAACATTGGGATACTGAATGCTACGCTTATTTTTGCTAGTAATTCCTTTGATATTCGTCATGCAAAAATAACAATATCTACGTGATTACGGGGTTTCCCCTCCAAACCATTGGAACTGCAAATGGCATAGATTTAGGTACCTTTAGCCATCCCGTCAATGTTCTCGAACACGAACTGCAACACTTTGGCCCAGGACTTATCTGATCGCCAACTTTACATCCAAAGTACAGTTCATAAGCTTTTTTACTAGTGAAGATATCGGTTTTTGGTACGCTTTCGCGGTAACTTCGCCACAAATATAACAGAATTTATCAGCTTTATTAACACAAAATTCGCGTCGACATTTTCTTACACGTAGATCTATCTAATCGAAAAATCAACAGATTTTTAAATAAATGATTATAAAATAACGACTAAAGGGATATTTCAAGCATAGATCCACCTACCTGTCCATAATAATGGGTCGCCCATTTATTACCCCTCTTCTAGACCCTTCCGAGAAATCTGAGGCTAATAAGTCCAAATATTACAAATCACACGATTTTTTTATAGGGAGGATTTTTCTGTTAGACAGTGTTATTATTATTAACATTTATAGTAAAAGTGCAATTGGTCGCGTCTTGTAAATTTATTGCTGATGCAAGTTGCTTTCCTGTAAAAAACGTTGAGGGCGGCGGCGTTGTTTCTTGATGAGCCAATCTTTTGCAACTATGGAAGTAGTTTCTTAAACCGAGAGGTTTAGTACATGTGGATGGCATTGACGGTTGTTTCTGGATAGTGAAAGGTGTTTCGGTAAAATTGAGTATTTTGTTTGAAATATCCTTTCTAAAATGTGTTGAATTCTCGAGGTATCCTTCAGCGACTGATGTAGACTTCCAGCCTCCAAGACGTTTAATGTTGGATATTTGTTCTCCGGATTTTGCGATAAATGTTGCAAAAAAAACCCAAAAAGGGGTTTTGCCCAGTATACAATTCCGGGTTAGGAATTTTGAGATAGCCCGCTATTTCCGATGGCATGTACTGTACACACTCCGTGTTTATAGTTCACAAAAAATCGCCTATATTTTGTTGTCGGCTTTCTTAAACTGGCATTCTATTTTATATAGATCCAAAAATTTTCCATTTTTGGCATCTCCAAAAATGACAAAGCTTCTAGAGCTGTGATTTTTTAAGCCAGGGATGTGTATCAATACTAAATTTCCTTGGTCTTCAATAGGGTCCACGCTTATTCTTGTTAACTCCTCTCTACGACAAGCGACCGCTAAGCCAAACATCGTAGCCACTTTTATATGTAAATAAGTATCAACTGGCGCTTTATCCACGAATTTCGATATTTCTTCTTTTAAAAAGACTTTAGCCAGAAGAGGCCCGAAATATCTCTTCTTTAAAAGACTTCACACCCTTACTTTGACACCAGCTCTCAAACATAACAAATTCTTTTTCATAACCCGTGACGAGATTTTAGGGCGGAGATCTAAACTTGTTTTTTCTGCTGTTTGATAATATAATCAATGCTGGTAATGGGCAGAATCCATTGCAAACGTTTCTCCAATTTGGTTTAAAAAAGCGTGACAGAAAATTAATTTTTGATAGATGCATTAACAATTAGTTGGTTGCTATGGATTCTTTGATAATTTAAATGGAGTTATTAAAAATAAATAATGTACTTACGTTGGGTAAATTAGGATTATTTTATTTTATTTAATAAATGTTATAAAAAAAGTGCAAAATTACAGCAATATTCAGTTTCTTCAAATATGTAACTATTATAAGCAAAATTATGCATTATTTTATAATTAGAACATAATGTATGTACCACAAACTAAACGATTTTACTTTTCCGCACTAGTGTTTTTTTTGCACGCTGATTATTCCGGAAAAGTATAGTTTTTCGCACGCTTGTACTAAAAAATTTTTTATCTTTTTTTTTGGCATATACAGGGTGTTTTCTAATTGAATGTCAACATTTAAGGTGGCGATTTTTGGCCCATTTTAAGAAGAAAACTTCATATGAACGTATCTCCTAAACATCTTAACTATTGAGATACAGGGTGGTAAAATTTTCAAAAATACATTATTTTTTATTAATATCTAAAATACTACTTTAGATATTTTAATGGAATATGGCATACATGTACTATGTGTCAAGAGACCTTTTTTTAGTGTATCATTTTTTTTTTTTTTTAATTTGTACCAGACATTGACGGTATACCACTGATTTTTCTGAAAATAAAAATTATTTTTAAAATTCCCAATTATCACTTGATTTTTTTTAATCCTTGCCAGATTTTCGCTTAAAAAAATAAAAACCGTTTCTTTGCATGACCATTAAAATGTCGGTAAACAATATCTCCATGCAAAGAAATATTTCGATTTAGTTTTTCTAGGTGAATTTTTATTTCTATTATTATTATTGATTTTTTTAGCCCGACGCACGGTTTTCGCCTAGAAAAATTAAATCTGGATATTTCTCTGCATGGCCATATTTTTGACCGATATTGTTATGATCATGCAGAGAAACGGTTTTTATTTTTCTAAGCCAAAAACCGTGCATCGGATTAAAAAAAAATAAGTGATTAACTTTTCTGAAAAATGACTGGAGATTTTAAAAATAATTTTTATTTTAAAAGATATTAGTGGCGTACCATCAATGTGTGCCAATATAGACAGGTTAAATTCCGTACGAGCGCCAGTGTAGGAAATTTTAAAAAATGTGGAAGCTAAAAAATGCCTCTTGATATAGGGTCATTAAAATATCTATAGTGGTATTAGAGACATTAATAATGATTTATTTTTGAAAATTTATCACCTGTATCTAAAAAGTTAAGAAGTTTAAGATATATGTTCATATAAGGTTTTCTTTTTAAAATGAACCTAAAAATCGCCCTCTTAAATATTCACATTCAATTAGAAATCACCCTGTAGAGACCCAAACTATTTACAAATTGGCCGTAAATTAGTGTAATTATCAAGGAAAAATCTCACTGTATAAATATGGGTAGAAATAGGTTATCTTTCTCTTGTAATAGATTATTGCGTTTAAAAATGACATAGTTTGCCACAACTTCAGTCACGCAAAAAAAGCTAATTATATCTGTTATAGAATGACAGAGTTATTTATGTTTTATTTGTTTTTACGTAAAAATGTAGCGCCATAAAGTAAGAGATAATTCAAAATAGAAATTTTTGGGTTAAAGCAGTTAATAAATTTAAACATCTGTTTTAAATCTGGTGTTAGTTAATAAAGTATTTAAAATTAATATAATTATTTTAAATTATTTTAAATTAAATAATAAATTATAAATTGTTTTGAAGTAACGATTTAGCTATGCTGCAAAATTTAAAACATTTGATTATATGACAAAAGATATTAAAATAGTTAAAAAAAGAATTGGCCTAAATAAGAGGAGAAAAGAAACTATGTCGCTGTGCACTATGTATCTTAAAAAATACCACTTTTAGCTAAAAATTATGCCGGTAAAAGTGAAAAGTATACCATTTATATAGATTATTATGCTCCGAAGTGGGCTCTTAGAATGTTTCGAAAAAAAAACTGATTGGATTTTAACACAAAGCTCCTACATTTTTAATTATGAAAAGTTTTTGCAACAAATATTTAGTAGAGTTTTTTAAGAGCTACAAGGCTATGTGAATTAAATCCCTTAGTTTTAAAATGAAATGAGTTTAAAGGGCTCGAATAAGGTGGTGCTCGCTAGTAAATAAAGGCTTTAAACGGTAATTTTTTGCAAAATATTTATTGAACAGAAAATCTAAAAAAATCCTTGTTATTAAAAGCTGCAATTTGGAACTTAAGCTTTTTTTTTTGTATCTCCAGTATTTTTGGGGTTATTTTAAAGAAAAGGGCTTTTTGTACGAAATTGCAGAAAATCTTTTTTCACTTTAAGCTCTAATTTATTAAAAAATTAACGTTTTAAATTATTATATATTAAAATATATAAAAAGAATCGCAAAAGGGTAAAGTAGGGTTATTAGGGGATTGTTTTCACTGATTTTTTCATAGAAAAAAGTAGGTACCGACCTTATTTTTATCAGAACTTGCTCTATTCTCATGCTAAAGACTTCCCTTGTTTTTTTTTAGTCTTATTATTTTACTTTAAGGGTTTTCCTGAAAAATGCAAAGTTTTCCCACTAGCTAACCATTAACAAGCCGTAGCTCGGTCCGTATTGGTTGTAAATAAATTATAAAAATGGGTTGTTTTTGTTTTTTAATAAGCTACAATGTCGTTTCCTACAGTTTTTTTGAGACAATGGTAGTTATCACTATAGACGCCCAATCCCTTTTTACCGACAATCGAATTTTATTAGAATATTTAATTTTTACCTGCTGAAGTACCTCTCAAAGTTGCCGTTTTGACTTTTTAAGGTACGGACACATTATTAACACGTATCGTGTTAACACGTGTTAACACGTGTTATAGAAATAACTATTACGTTATTTTAAATAGAGCCGTACATATTGTTATGATGTGTTGTTAAAGACCGACAACACTCTTAAACACGTCAGAACGCGTGTTTTCAATATCCGGAGTGGCCAGATTTTCATCAGCTCATAGTTAATTCAATGACTGACTTTTTTATGTTTTATTTGTTTTTACGTAAAAATGTAGCGCCATAAAGTAAGAGACAATTCAAAATAGAAATTTTTGGGTTAAAGCAGTTAATAAATTTAAACATCTGTTTTAAATCTGGTGATAGTTAATAAAGTATTTAAATTTAATATAATTATTTTAAATTATTTTAAATAAAATAATAAATTATAAATTGTTTTTAAGTAACGATTTAGCTATGTCGCAAAATTTAAAACATTTTATTATATGACAAAAGATATTAAAATAGTTAAAAAAAGAATTGGCCTAAATAAGAGGAGAAAAGAAACTATGTCGCTGTGCACTATGTATCTTAAAAATACCACTTTTAGCTAAGTTTTACCAAGAAAGATAAAAAGTTTGTAAAGTATTATTCATTTAAAAGTAGAGATTTGGAGCAGCTAAGTTTAGCCTTTACCAGAATTGTTTTTAAAATATGGGAACAGTTATATAAGATCGTATCGTAGCGCGCTTAAATAGAAACAAAGATGTTATAGTACAGGGCGTGGGGAGAAAAAAGGTGTTTGACCTCCGGATTTTTTTGTATAGTTTCAAAGTTTATGAAAATTTAAAATTAAGTTATTTTTACCGTCTAGATTAAAGTTTTTATATGCTTAAAGTGTGCTTTCTATTTTTATTATAGCTAAATATGTAGAATAAATATATTTTTTTGTTTTAAGTTCAAACTTACATTATATTTGCAACGTTTCAACCCTTAACAATCACCCTTATTAATAAAATTACAAAAAATTGGTTTTTTTTTAATCTTAAAATTATGACGCTTATATTAAAAAAATATACAGTGTGTCTACTTAAGTTGGCAACAATTGGGAAACTTTTTATTGTTCCCATTTTATAAAAGTTATTTTTTAAAAGCTCTGCATACTCTGAAATCTAAAATTAAATCAACAGATATGAAATTTTATTCATCTTATACGAGGTATGCCAAAAATATGAATTTTGCTCAAGAGTAAAGTCCTTTATATTTCACAATTTCGGAAATTATTATAATAAAAAGTTGTTCGGAATTAAAAACTATATTTAAATATGCAGTTACATTCTTCTAATTATTTTTTTTTTTACAAATTTTGCTTTTATTTCTACTGAATTTTATAATGCTTTCTATTAAATTTTGCTAAATACAACTGATGTTTTGATTGCTACTGTAAAACATTTTTTGTCAATCATCAGATATTAAATTTTTTAATCCTATACGAGGTAAGTCAAAAAATTGTGAATTTTATACAAGAGTTAAGTACCTTTATATTTAACAATATCGAAAATTGTTATTATGAATAGTTGTTCGGAATAAAGAATCACGTTAAAATATGCAGTTACAATAATTTATAAAAAAAATAAAAATATTTCTTGAAACATCTCCAATTGAACAACAAAAATTTAAGTATTATTATTGTACATATTATAATCAAGGATGTTTTGACAAGAAATGTTTTACAGTGGCATTTAAAACATCAGTTGTATTTAGCGAAATTGGTAGAAACTATTATAAAATTTAGTAGAAATGAAGGCAAAATTTGTAAAAAATATTTTTTTTAATTACAAGGATGAAATTGCATATTCATAGTTTTTAATTCCGAACAACTTTTTATTATAACAATTTGGTTTGGATTAGATAAATAATGATTGTTTCAGGCTTTGGAATACAATTTTAAAATATTTCAACCCTTAAAAATCATCTTTTTTGAAAGCTTAAAGTAAAAAGAGTAATTTACCCTAAAAAGGAATGCTGTTGCCTAAAATATGTACAAATTTCATTTTGCAACTTTTTAACTCTAATAAATTAACCCCCATTATAGCTAAATTAAAAAAATATCCAAAAAAATTAGTAGCTCGACAAGTTTATTAATTAAAAATATTACTGCCTGAGTTATTACCAATTTCATTATTTTGCAAATTTTTAATCCTTAAATACTACCCCTTGCAATATTGCAATTCTTATAAACTAATTTAATAGATATAAATGGAAAAAAACTAGAGGTACATACAAAAATTTTACCGGTAAAAGTGAAAAGTATACCAGTTATATAGATTATTATGCTCCGAGGTGGGCTATTAGAATTTTTCGATAAAAAAAAAATGATTGGATTTTAACACATTGCTACTACATTTATAATTATTAAAAGTTTTTTCAAAAAAGATTTAGTAGAGTTTTTTAAGAGCTACAAGGCTATGTGAATTAAATCCTTTAGTTTTGAAATGGAATGAGTTTAAAGGGCTCGAATAAGGTGGTGCTCGCTAGTAAATAAAGGCTTTAAACGGCAATTTTTTGCAAAATATTTATTGAACAGAAAATCTAAAAAAACCCTTGTTATTAAAAAAGCTAAAATTTGGATCTTAAGCGTTTTTTCTATATCTCCAGTATTTTTGGGGTTGAAGAAAAGGGCTTTTTGTACGAAATTGCGGAAAATCCTTTTTCACTTTAAGCTCTAATTTTTTTAAAATTTAGCGTTTTAAGTTACTAAAACTTCTAGAATGTATTGATAATACATATATAAAAGAATCGCAGAAAGGTAAATATCATTTCTTATTAGAATGGTTATTTGGGGGGTGTTTTCACTGATTTTTTCGTAGAAAAAAGTAGGTACCGACCTTATTTTTATCACAACTTGCTCTATTTTCATGCTAAAGACTTTTCTTGTTTTTTTTTAGTCCTTTTATTTACTTTAAAAAGACTTTAAGGGTTTTTCCTGGAAAAGGCAAAGTTTTCCCACTAGCTAACCATTAACAAGCCTTATCTCAGTCCGTATTGGTTGTGGAGAAATTATAAAAAAAAAGTTGTTTTTGTTTTTTAATAAGCTACAATGTCGTTTCCTACAGATTTTTTGATAAAATCAAAGACAATGGTAGTTATCACTATAGACGCCCAGTACCTTTTACCTGCTGAGGTACCTCTCAGCATTGCCGTTTTGACTTCTTACTGTATCATAGTCTATTTAAAGCGTAGGCTCCTTCGGCACATATTTATGTTGCAAAAACCACAAACTGCTTTTTGCACAGATATTAGTCGCCGAAACGAAGTAATGCACGAGGAATTTTTTGTGCAGTAAGATGGATTTAAATACGGTTTTTGGTATTCGATTCGTATGAACCTTAACAGATTTTTTTGTAACACATATTTATAATTTATTTACATATTTATGTAGATGCATTAATGTATACTAAATCTACTTATGTATTTATAGGTAGTTACAACATAAACAAACCCACTTTATTTTCATAAGTTATTCTTCATTTCTATATCATGATGCCGGATTCAATAAGAAAGATAAATTATACAAGGGTTAGTAAATAAACTATGAACAATATATAATATTTTTAAAAGATTTCTGTTGCAGGCCAATATTTTTTTTTGGTAAATTTAAAAAATATATTTTTTATGAATGATACTTTTAACAGTTTTAAGTGCTAAATTAAAAAAATGCATAAAAATCTGATAAATTTTGTGTTTATGATATGATAATTATACTCTTAATTAAATGTAAACTTTAATTTGTGAGTACGGGTAAAAAATTATATGCAAAAATTCGCAAAATTTCCATATTTCTTTTATTTTTTTTATAAAATTTAAAAGAATTTTATTTTTCGTAAGTCTCGAGAAAGGGAGCAGATACGATTTCAATTCAAACTGGATTTTGCAGTACAAACATAGAGTATTCGAATCCCGCGCCCCGTTACCTTTCACATTTTTATTAATTTTACCATGCTTCAAAGGTACCGTGCATAGTTAATTATAGCGATTATTTAAGCAGAAATATAAAATATAATTAAATAAGACAAAAAAATCAGTAGCAATTATAATTAACGCGCGACCTAAATTGTTTCCCATATTTCTCATTGTAAGTGGCTTCCAATTCTCCCGGAACTTAATTTTTAAAAATTTATTTCAGTCCTTATAATAAATATGAAACCTTGTTTGTAATTATAATGAGTGACCGCAAAAACGCCTGTTTTTTTACAATTCACAGAGAGGTGAGAAAAAACATGCAAATATGTATTTTATACTAAAATACTCGTCGCAAAAAATTAGGATGAGCATTGCTTTTTGTTTTTTGCAAATTTTTAAAAATCACCCCCATTTAGGGGTTGGAAAAACGCCAAATCTAAAAAATTGCGATAATTGCGGTGGTATTAAAATTATCGTCTCACTGCGATTTGTTTTAAATGGACATTGGAAAAATGAAATAATACATTTTCATCCCTAAGAAGGTTGTAAACCAACCACCATGGACTGTGTGTGGGTATAAATAAAATCGTATGCAACTTCAAAAATTGCAAAACATAAGATTTTTTAGGACATGTCAAATAAAACATAAATGTTTATGATAATCAACCACCCTATTCTAAGGGTGAAACTACCCTTATTAATAGGAAAAATTAAATGACTTACTAGTTTTTTCAGGAAAAGTCTTATTTTTTTTATTTAAGTATATAAACCAGGTGTACCAAGATTTTTCTAGTTCACTTTTAACCAAAACCACCCCTGAAGGAGGTATATTCATCCCTTATAATGTACAAAATCATATCCAACTTAAAATTGTAAAAAAATATTTAGATGTTTTAGGATATCTTAAATATAATGGACAGTTCAGAGTGAGTTTTGATAATAAACCATTTCTAAAATTAAGGGTAAAGAAACCCGCATTATCAGAAAAATTGGATAAAATGTTAGCTTATGCAAAAAGCGTTTTGGCTTTATATTTTTTATTCCAGGTGTATAAAACAGGCCTACCTAGGTTTTTCGAGTTCATTTTTGATGAAAGCTACCTTGCGGGCGGGGGTAAATTCATCCCTTAAAATGTATAAAATCATATAAATCTTTTAAAATATTAAAAAATATATTTGGATGTGTTAGAATATCTCAAATGTAACATGAATTTTCTTAATTTTAGTAGGCTTAATTACAATTCACTCTTTGGAATTTACTATAACATACGACTCATCCAAAATTTTAAAAATTACGTCTTTTAAGTAAGTGCCATTAACTTCAATGCACTTTTCAAGATTTGACTAGAAATGATTCATGATACGATGTAGGAAAACCTGATCTATTTACCGGACTTCTTCAGGAATATGGACTTTAAGATCTTGGATCTTTTCTGGACGAGTTGCAAAAACCTTTGACTTTAAACAACCCTACAGAAAAAAGTCCGTTGCAGTTAAGTCCGGGGACCTTAAGAGCCAATTTAAATCCCAAGTAGTGAAAAGAGTCGGCCATTAAACACTTGTCGCAGAACTCTTTTAGAGTTTTTAGCGGTATGTATAGTCTGTCTCAAAGTATATCGTTATGGCTTTTGACGGACGGAAGGGGTTTTGGTGAAACGTGAGCTCGAAAACTCTAGGTACACCTGCTTTATATACTTGGATCAAAAAAATACGAAGCTAATACTTTTATTTTAAAAAGCTAGCATTTCATTTATTTTTTCTTACTGATAAGGGTAGTTTTACCCTTAAAAAAGGGTGGTTGACTATCATAAACATTTATTTCTTACTAGGCATATCCCCGAAAATCTATTTTTTTGCAATTTTTGAAGTTGCACATAAGATTATATATTTTAGGGGATGATTGTACCCCCACATAGTCCTTGGGGTCGGTTTACAACCTTCGCAAGGATGGAAACGTATTATTTCATTCATCCGAGGTCTATTTAAAACAAAAATTGCAGTGAGAATAACTTTTAATACCACTGCTATTTTTACAATTCTTCAGATTTGGCAACCCCTAAATAGGGGTGATTTTTTCAAATTTGCAAAAAACCAAAATCAATGCTCTTCCCAAATGAATTGTAAAAAAAGGCAGTTTTTAATCGATTTTTGCGGTCACTCTTTTAACTATCAAATATTTGGATTAATAACTAGCAAAAGATTACTCTAAACACCGATTAAATTTTAGGTGTCGATCATATAATTATAATTTTTATATGTGTACATAGATAAATACTTACCACAGTTTATAATTCATTGCTCACATAGTGTACTATTCTTGAAAGGAAAACGAAAAAGCCTAACTTTATCTGCTCTTCGACTCACTTGGCAGTCATAATATTGACAGATTTCCCGACATTTTACCGTTAACAAGAATACATATTTTAATTACCACCAGGGAAAACACAAACAAATCACAACGTAAAAATGGCAATACGATAATATGCAATAAATGCAATGAATCAAACAAAAACGATTTTTTTTTTATTTAACTCCAAAAAAATAGCCGTTTTTTGCTTTTTTGATGGTCACACTCTAATTAATAATTCTCACTTTATTTGCAAATAGCAATAAACTTAAAAATACATGCTTTTATTTGGATTCTAATAATAAAAAAATAAATAAAATTAGGTAAACCTATACAAACATTTCTTGTTATGTAAGGATGTCTTATGATAAAAAAATATAATTTGAAAAAATTTAAAATCATGTTTACCCACGTGTATTCTTATACTATAAAAATATATTTTAAGAAATAATTCCCCACAGTACAAGTTTAAATAATTAAAATTTTATTATTTAATAAAGAAAAAAATATTAAAAAAATTAGATTAAGATGATTAAAACGAATATAAATTAAAAGCCTATTTTCGACAGAAATTACTCCTACTTACTAGTAGAGTATCTCAAGATCTTGACGTCATATGCTAATTAGAAAACGTAGGCTAGACCTATTTTAGAATCCTGCGCATGCGCTGAAAAATGGTGACTGTCAACTGTCAAACGTCAACTGTCAAATGTCAAACGTCATCTTCGTGAGCTATCAGTATTTTAGAGTCTACATTATCGACATCTTGGGTAAATAAATTAAATTAAAAAAAGTCCGCTCTTAACTGAATTCGAACCGTCGTCCTAGTGCTTGAAAGTCTAAAGCTCTACCACTGAGCCATCGGGGATATTAAATATTTATGGGTTAATTGTGTATAGAAAAAAAATGGTGACTGTCAAACGTCATACCTATCGAATAGCGAAAACCGCATGGCGCCATCCTTTGGCCATAAAGGCGCTACAGCTGTTTAAAATAAGTTGAGGGATATCAATTAGCGATTAGTACGGTAACCCTATAGTAAATTGATCATTGCAGCCTTCGCGCTTAAGCACCAGGCCTAAGCGGAGGGCTTAAGCGCGGGGCTTAAAAGCAGAGCGCAGACGCAGCCTATACTTTACGACCGGGGGTCCCTGGAGCTCCAGAGCGCAAAGCTTACGGAGATGAACGTACTTAACTTAGACAACATTTTAACTAAGGTTAAAGTACATACTTTATATATAAAAATAAGTAAATAATTATTACAATCTTCTGAAATGGTGGAACTGCATTCGCTGATCAATGCATGCCAGTCTGGAGTTGCGCCAAAAGTGCCTCTCGGAATACGAATTTAAGTTTGTAACGTAGAACTGTTGAGGATGGTACTAAACTACTAAATGCAGGTGTTTGGTTATTAATAATAATCCGGATTGGAATGGCGTTGAATCGGTATACTTCCTCTACTCTTACTGTTACTAATTTTATAGTTTTGGCAACAGTGTTCGTTTATACAGCAGTATGTGTACGTATATTCTCTCGATGGACGCTCGCTTAAGTAATCCCAGGGAGCGAGCGTCCAAACTTATTACCAAAAATTCAACATTGTTCTGTGTGTCTATAGTGATAACTACAATAATTGTCTTTGATTAAATGTATATTTTTAGAGTAATTTCCGAAAAACCCATTAAAAACGTCGATTTTCTCGTAAAAAAATGTTACTTTCAACCGCGAACCACTTGAAAAATATTAGTTTTACAAAAAAAATGTATAGAACTTTTTTACTTAAAATTACTTTTTTTATCGATTTCTGTAATTAAAATGTAATAAAAAATTTCCACCGCCAAGAGGGAGTGGCAACCATCCCCAGGATAAAAGTGCCCCTCGGCATGATATAAACTTTAATCCTTACGCTATTTCCTACCTTCTGTAAAAATTTCAGGTAAATCCATGTAGGACGAAAAAATTCCTAACCAAAATGCTTTATTTCCAGTACTATTAAGAAAATGTGCAAATAACCTAAATAACCTTTTTGCTTTTTCTTAACAATTAGAAATATTTTGTATAGAGCAATTTGTAACAAACAACTAAATTAATTTTTGTTATTCTTGTCGCTTTTAAAATAGTAACTATAAATTGTGTCTAACTAACTATTAACTTTTACATAATTTTAAATTAAATAAAGTATGTTAAAGTAAAGATTTTATACAAGAGACTTTAGTCTACAGGGATTCGCAAAAGTCCGAAATAAAATTAATATCTTTTTAACCAGTAACTTAGGAAAAAAACGCTGAAACACGTCAATTGATTTTAAATTGTACGCATTTTTTGCCATAAAATGAACCCTTAGCTGCAACCCTTCCCAACTTTTTTTTTTTCAAATGCAAACCTATGATGTGTATGGGCTCCTTAAAAAGCTCGTAAAAAATGGAATCTGACCATACCCTTTCTTTTTTAAACTTATGTGGTTACCAGGAAATGAGAAAAAACTCTTTTAAAAACAAAAAAGTTAGAAATACCTTCTTAGTGCTATCTACGGGTGAATTAACGTTGCAAATAAACAAATAAAGTGGCATTCAGCATTGATGATGTACACTACTCAACAATTGCTAAGGATCATCAGTACCTGGTTTCTAAAAGTTTACAAATTTTAAGAACAGACCCAGAGTTTATTAATTAAAGGGGGTTATGACATCCGCCATATTGAAAAACTCTTTTGTAACGTCAAGAAGGGCCCATTTCGGCCATGTTGGATTTTATTCCGGACAGTGGCGTAGAATTGAGGTGGAAATGAAAAACTGCTTTTATACCGACAAACAAAATTTATATTTCAAAAATATAAATATAATTTAATTAAGTATTAAAATTAAAAATTAAAGCGACGATGGCGTACCTTTTCAGGGTATCTACTACATTAAATATTTTAAAAATGAGAAAAAATTAAAATGTAGAAAATACTGATTGCTAATTTGTTATAATTATGAGTATTTACTCTATTTTTAAAGACACGATATTGAATTATTAACACCTTTTTTTCTTTAATAATACCCATCTATAATACGTTTATAAAATTTTATGAGTAAAGTTTAAGTGAGTAAAGAAGTTTGGGGTTATAAATTATTTTTTTATTTTGGAACAGTCCGCGAAGGCTGATGCCTAGTATGAGCGCCCCGGGGGTTTTGGTTTAAAAATTTTTCAAAAGAGACTTAAATTATGCAGGTAGCAGGTTCCCTAGTCTTGACACTCTGGGGATGAAGAAACGAAGAAGTTTCGGGGCCTCTCTAGCTGAACTGTAAAAAGATGAATAAAAGTTGCACTACGTGTTGCTCTGTTGGGAGCTGCCGGGAAAAGGGAAATTATACTGGCAACTTGTCTAAGCAAACCCGAAAATACCAAACAGAAGAAAGACAGATTCCTAAGCAGCCCTTCGGGGGATAAGGGAAGAAGCTTTTCTGTAAGTGCAGGATCAGAATGGGCTTTTAAAAGGGGTATTTTGGGAAGATCTTTGTAAGATTACAAAATATAACTCAAAATCAGATATGAAGTCAAAAAAAATTTAACTTTTTTTTAGGAATTTATGACGGAATTTTTGTATTATTTCTAAATATTTTAAACTTGTCTATTAATCCTTAATTTGTTTTATTTTAAAACTAATTATGTTATTTTTAAAAAACTAGTTATTTATTTACTTAGGAAACCATACAGCATCTTAAAATTGAAGAATAATAGCAAAATTTTCCATTTTTGGAATTAAAATGAATTTTTTTATGTAAAAAAATATGAATACGGGTTTTATTGCTAAAAAAACAAAAACTTTATTTGTTTTACAACTACAAACTACAATACATTTACAACTGCAACAATAAAATAAAATACAATTTAAAATTTTTTTTCCATTTTAAAATAGATATGGAAGAAAAGAACACAGATTTAGTGGTTTATTTAATAATATTTTTTTGGTATACTACATTTCATATTCTAAAACATAAAAATTTATTTAAGCATTAAAATCCTACATAACACAAACACAAAAATTTTATTTATAGTTTGTGGCAGCCCTTGCAAGATAAAATAAAGAATTAGATCTCGTGTTCTTATTTGGTACTGAAAGTTTAACTTATTTAAAAAGCCCCCCACTTCATACTACACAATCTAAACAAAAACTTTTCATGCAAGGTAGGTTTAAATAGTTAATTTTAAACTTGTAAAAGGCAAATCTAAAAATAAAAATTTATTTTTAAAAACACCCCCCTTTTTCAATATAACATACCAATTAATTGGTAGATAATATCCAAAAAAATTTAAAAACAATTAAAGAATTAACTAACCGCAAACTTAATAAATGTACAAAATAATGGAAAAAATATTTAATACACATTCCGAAGGTAATTAATGCAATACCTAAAGTTGATCAGTTCTAGGTATAAGCAAATCAATATTGACTATTTACTTTTTGACAACAAATAACTAAAATTAAATCACACAAAAATTTAATTTACTTACTAATAAATTTTAACTACATCCAATTTTAAGGTCACGGTGGACTTAAAAACCGTGTTTGTGTTATCCGGGGGTTAATAATGCAAACCGAATGGAACTGCCACAATAAAAAAATATTTGTGTAAAGCAGCATTAGGAAAATCATATTTTCACCTTACCTTCTTTTATTTAAACGCCTTTTTTTCTTTTGATCAGGATCTCATAATCACCGCCTTTTTCCATTTTTTTGGGAAAACATATAAAAAACGTCTTTTTAAATGCTCCGAGCAAATAACAGAATCCTTATGGGAAACCCAAAAATTTTTGGTCTATTGCACACTAAAGGGCTAATTAAAACTACACGACTTAAAACTACCAAAAACAATATTTTACGATTATGAACGGTTTCGGATATATCGATCTTTGTCGTACTATGGGAGCCATCTTGTATATGCAGAATGTTTATAAAGTATTTATACAAACTTTTTACCGCAAATGTTTGACAAATTTTTGAACATAGAAAGTTTATTTAAACCCTGAAAGTTTCCCTTTAAATACCTTTTTTTTTAATTAGAAACCAATGTTTAATTTTGTAATCATTTTCATGGAAATTTCACATCTGGTTGAAATTAAAATTTTTTTTTTCCGCCCTTAGAGTCCCTAGTATTGTAATTTTTTATGCTTCTTCAAAAATTTAAATATTTTTCATCACTAAATTTAAATACCCTTTTAAATGAAATAATTTAAATGACATGAAAGGGTTTAAAAATTTGGGTATTTTTAAAATTTTAAAGCAAAAAATATAGTCTCCATCTTTATTTATTTGAAAGTATTAAAAATATATATATTTTATTAAAGATTGCTTAGTTTAAATTATTACTACCAAAAAAAGCAAGACCAGCAAGACTTGCAGCAAGACCAAGACCAAGCCCAAGACGGGGGCAAGACCAAAGACTCAAGACCAAGACCTTTTTTTGAGCTTGCAAGCCCAAAAAACCAAGACCAGACTTGCAAGACCAAGACCAAGACCAACACTAGCCCGGTCTTGGTCTTAGTCTTGCTTTGCCCATTACTAATAAAAATTGATAGTTTAAAACTATGGGAGTTTTGTTTAAAAATGTTTAAAAAAATTAATTATTAAAAAAATGGATTAATGTTTCTCTCCCATGGTATGAAATGGTTTGCCTAAAGGTTATTTGATAGAAAACTTTATTCTCTTTCAGAAAAAATTTACGCAAACTATTTTTTTTGTCCGGGAGGGGCCATCATTTCTCCATTCATCATTTCTCCCCCGACATTGTTTTTTTTAAATTATTTTTTTCCTTTTAATGCCCTCTTTAGGAATATCTTTGTTTGCGGGCTTAGAAACGGCCGGATATATCCGGCAAACCAGCTTAAAATCCATTCACTCCGAACTGATTTTTGATAAATATAATTCTACTTAATAAATATACTTTAGAATAAATGTTTTTTGTAGAAATACGGTTGTTCCACAATGATTATAATTTTATATATTTTATCAATATTTATTTATTTTTTTAAATTACGTTTGTTAATTTTTTTTTTCATATACATAATGTGGTAGCTGTAGAGGTACGCTTCAAGAACTACGATAGTTTCTATAGTTGCCGTAGTTCTTAAAAAAGTGGAAGCGAGAAAGATGTTTTGTTCAGGTGGAATTTACATAGATTTGTCTGTTTCTATCATCTCTATACTTGAAATTTATTGTCTGGCAAATTTAACTGTAACAGCGAAAGGAATTCGAACTTATTTTGAACGAGTTTAATTTTTATTTTAAAATTAATTTTTTACAATAACAAAATATAATACTGATGTATGCGATACTGTATTCGACATTGGAAAATAGACCGTATGGTCCATGGTGGGTCTATGATCAGAGACTGGGTAACGTCCAAGGAAGTTTAAAGGTGTATGGAAGCCCAATACTGTAGAACAAAATTGTCCAGGCGTGCAGGGCAGCGGGAATCGGGGGATTACCCCCCGGGAGTTTCCAATGAATAGTAGGTCGGGGGAGCCGACTTAAATTTTTTGTTACTATCTATAAAGTTGACATCATCAAATGTCAAATTCAAGCATTCACTGTTTTTTTTTTTTTTGCAAAAAAATGTTGGTTTTAAACGAATTACCATAGAATATTTAAAATTATTGTGTAATATTGGATTTTAAAATCCCCCGATATATTATGGAAAGAATAGATCCCCTTTAAGCCTTCTATTTAAATGGTCGATATTTTTGGGAGTTTTGTATTTTTACCAAAAAACTTTGTATATAAATATAAAAAAGATTTTTTTAAAAAAATTTCAAATATTGTATGATAGTTTCATGTACTTACACCAATTTTGTGGGTAAAAGAATGGCAAGTAAGGTAGCTGGTAATAACTCTCATGAAAACGAGATTATAAGTATTCTTGAAGAGTTAAGAGAGAAGCTGGCATCATTGAATAAACTGATTAGATATAGTAACATAGTATCATTAGCATGATTGCTTTCGACAAATCTTCGGACGTAATTTAACACATCCCTATCATCTAGCAAAAAAGCTTAAAAGAGAAAATGATTTGAAAGATATTCCCGGAAAAGACTTTGTATGGTTACATGAATATAATGTTGACTTGCGAAAAGGGATCATCAAGCTATCTTTTTATAAAATGGTTTAAAATTTGACTATTATATGTTTCCTATTAAGATTGGAATAATTGAATATGTTAACATTGACTCACCTGTAAAAACTTTATTAACAAAAAAGAATATAAGGTACCAAGCGATTTACTGCAGCAAGAGTTAAAATTTGATACGATACAATTACGTTTTTAGAGATAAACTTAAATCGCATACTAAAATATCTGTTGAGTTTGTAATTAAATATCCTATTTAGTAGATTTGGTATATAAAACATCTTTGTAATTTTAGGTTAAGTATAGTTAGTAGAAAGTCATAGTTCTGTAATTGTAATTTTATGTTAAATGTAACAATGTGGCTTAAATAAATTAATTTAATATATACAATGTGTTTTATTATTAATATATTGAAATTTTGGCAGAGCCCCCCTCACAGCCATCTTTACAAGTATGACGTTTAAAATTTGATGGCCGCCATTTTTTCAACGCACGCGTTGAGGCCTTAAAATATATCTCATACACGTAACCTAACTTTTTTAAGTCATATGGTTTTGACGTATGAGGTTTGACATTTGACATTTGATCGCCGCCATTTTTTTAACGCATGCGTAAGACCCTAAGATATATCTATCTCATACACGTAACCTAAGTCGCATGGTTTTTGACATATGACGTTTGACATTTGACATTTGGCATTTGATCATCGCCATTTTTTTAACGCATGCGTAAGACTCCAATATATATCTCATACACGTATCCTAACTTTTCTAAGTCACATGGTTCTTGACATATGACCCAAGATTCCTAATTAATGTATGACGTCAAGATCTTGAGATATAGAGCTCCACCGGTGGCGGTGGGCGCAAAACCTCCTATCTATCCCTACTACAGGACTTGGACATTTAAAGAAATTGAAAAAACTTTGCATTTAGCGGGTTCCACAGTCTAACAATTTTGTAAAAAATTATTAACAGAGATTTAATGTTATTGACATATAGAACGCAAAAAAGAATATTAAAAAATAATTGCTAGTTAAGTTTTTAAACCTATGCTTACCCGTAAAATGTTCCATTAGTACTGTTGCAGAAACACATCTTGCAACCTGAAATCTATATTTCTATAGCCACGGGTACGCTAATATTCCTTTTAAATTTTTAAAAATTAATAAAATCTAAATTTAAAGAGTAAATTTTCCTTATAGTCGTGATGTGATAGAAAGTTCTTTGATTTTATTACGTTAGTAACGTAAAGAATTTCTATGCATTTTTGGGCAAATCACCGAAATGTGTCTATATAAATATTTGATGGAAATGTCAGTTTTCCATGGTAGTTTAATACTACTTTTTCCGTGTCCAATAATTTCTAAATTTGACTTTGAACTTTTTAACTTTTATAGTGATAAAAAACAATTCCTAATTGTCCGTAACGTAGTTCGGTTTTCTAGTTAAATTTAAACAAATTTCTTTGCTAACTTTAAGTGAATTTTTTCCGATCCTTTTGAGTAATTTTTGCAACTTTTTTTTACATTTTATATAAAATTAGGCTTCTGATAAATTTTGGGAAAAGC
>JAHBCN010011450.1:29027-53643 GCA_019359885.1 Listronotus oregonensis | reverse complement strand
GCTAGTCGGTATGTATTTCAACAGGCTAGCTCTAAAAAGTCTTATTAGAAAGGGTAGCATCACTTCCAGACCGACTTGTAACAGTGCCGGAAAGATGCCATCTTCACTCGGCGATTTATAGGAGAGGAATGAGCCCACTGCACCCCGTATCAGTCTCCAAACATTTAAGTCCCGTGTGAACAAACTTTCTCTCACCACTCTTAAGACACCCACGGTACGTTAGTACACAGGCATCAGCCTTCGTGGACTGTCCAGATTAAAAAACTGTTCTTGAATTTTAATATTGTGTACAAATATCTGTTTTTAAATGGAAAATATTACACGGAGTGCTCTTGCTTATCTTAGCAATAATTTCCATTGACCTTTATAATTGCTTTAGTGAATAAAATAAATATTTACAAGTTTATGTCTTTATATTTTAAAATTTGCAAAAAAAAGCAATAAAACTTTAATAATAATTATTTATGTTCACTGTTATGTTGTTAACAAGCGGAACGCCATTGTAGATTTTCCGGGCAAGTAACACAATGACAAGGAAGTGGGAAACAAAAAGGAACATATCGCGGTCTTCTAAATCCGTTAAAAAAGCTTTAGTTACTACTAGAGGTGCATACTAAATTTTAATTTACGAAGTACCACTGTGTAATATAAAGGTGTTACGGTGAAGATCGGTAGTACCATTAAACATTCTTCGAGTGAGAGTTGCATTACGTACTCAAGTAGTTTGCGTTTAGTTCGGAATACACGGCTAAACTAGAAACTACTTTGGTGTATTATTTTTTGGTGTCTGGTGGCGATTAATTTTAGTAGTAATGCAATATTCGGCAATACTTTTGTTGAGTTTGGCGGCACTCAGCTCAGCTACTCAAGTTAGCCAATGTCCTGGAGGTAAGTTTTATAATACTGTTTGTTATTTAGAAATAGTGTACACTATTTTACACTTTTTTACGTAAGCGCTCTTATGGCAGGTTTGCTTTAGAACTAGGTGTCTAAGAAAAGTGTAAAATACTGTACACTATTACTAAATAACAAACAGACCTATAGCCTACTTAAAAAAAAATCGTAAATAATACTTAAATAAAGTTATTGTTAATATTTGTAAATGATTTAACAGTGATTTTACGTTTAAAACAACTGCTTATTCTTGTTGGTATATTTTGTATATTAAAAATACAAAATATTTTTAATATACTGAGACTTAAACAATATGTTCATTCCTTTACTTTGTTTAAAGTATTTCTAAATTATAGAGTAATTGGTCAACTCGGCTATACAAAAAAAACCTAAAAAAGGTTAGTTTTTATTGTTTTAAGGGTGTTTCAGCATTTCTGACATTAAAATCGTAATCAGTGACCCAAAAAACACCCCGGTACCTATTTTCAAAAAAATTCATTTAATATCGTTTGAGATATTCAATATTTTTTATTTTTGGCCAAAAAAATAGTTTGGCCAATTTTTACAGCGTTTTGGACCAAATCCCAGTAATCAAACTTGTTTAATTCCATATTTGACACCTTTCTTGATAAACTTCAAAAAAATTCAAGTTGATCTGATTTGCCTAAAATTACTGCTTCATTTTACAAAAAAATTAACCTCCTTTCCTGTACTATATCTCTTATGGTTTTTGAGTTATCATCAAAAATCAAAGAGGCTTCTTTTTTTTTGTTTTTTGTTAATAACAATTGCAGTTTTTATTGTCAGAAAAAAATCCTCAAAACGTCTTTCTCAGATTTGCACTCGCCGTCGAATAAGCTATCGCTCATATTTTTTGAACCCTTTCAATTATTTTTTAACAAACGACATTTGTAATACCTGTAAACCCATTTTTTTTTATATATGTACAGTAAAACTTGTCTATAACGGCCACCCTAGAATTAAGAATAACTGACCTTTATAGAAGGGTGGCCAGTATTGCCAGGTAACAGTTGTTCAACCATTCGAGGCTACAAAATTTTTTACTTTTAAATTGCTTGCTGCCTTAAGTGCTTTTTGTTTAATTAAGGGTCCAGATATTGGAACATTTTTACCTCTTGCTTGCAGAAGACTTGATCTACTGCAAATCCTCCAGACTTCGGAAATTTCCTCTTTCATTCTAAATTAACACCTTCTTCAAACATTCGTTTTAGTTCAGCTTTATTCCTGATGATATTATTTATTTGGAATTTTCCAATGGCAAACTTTTCAGCCAATTTTTGCGAACCCAAAGCGTTCTTTTTACTTTCCGCGATAACATCAATTTTTTTCTTTAGTGACAAATATTTTTGTTTTAGGACATGATTAAACACTTTTCGATTCCAAACACGATAACTTTATTCTTATCGATTCAAGACACAACTAAAAATATAATGTGAAGATAATCCCCCTGTAGCCACTAATGCTATTTGAACCTGGCCATAAATATTATTGTTGGGTATTTTTACCTTTAAAATTTGCAGAATACAATCATAAAATTAAAAAATTACAAATTAGTCCACAGAAATTCTGGCCAATATAAAAAGTTTGATTTACCTGAAATAGGTTATAAAAATTGAGATTTGTCTGGCCGTGGCTGTTTTATAAGGGTGTCCATTATCTAAGGGTATTTATATATGGAATTTTCTATAAAGTAAATTTTTGTTAGCTTGAAAGTGGCCGAAAAAAAAGGGTGTCCGTTAACACAAGTTTTACTGTACTTAAAAGTAGTTATAGTATTTTTACCGAAATACCCACATTTGTTTAAACACATTTAAAAAATAAAATTATTTGGAACCAAATTGTGTTAATAAATTTTCTACATGTCTAGCGTAAGAAATAATACCAAAAAATGTTTTTTTTTTAATCTTACATTTATAATTACAGAAGAAAACATTTTTTACGCGTATAATTTATGAAATCGCTAAACTTTTGCATAGTTTACAAGTTTACATTATTAATTATGTATCTTTACTTGGATGCCGCCATCCCTTGGGTGGCTGTTCTAACGATTGTAACGATTTTCGTTCTTATAAGTAGTTTATTTTTGAAAACGACGTCTTTAATACGTAACGTCTATTGAAGTAATTTGAAAGTATATCATAATTTTTTGATATATATGTCAAATTGTTTTGATGTTTATTTAACCGGTAAAAACTTACTTTCTACTTTTAAATGTGATGTAAATATTTATCTATTCAAAATGTAAATATTGTTTTGGATGAAATAATGGTAGTATTTATTTCATTGCGGCGCGTCGTGCTAATTGGGAAGTTCTAAAAACAATTTAAAATTTTAATCTAAAGTTAAAACAATTTTAATTTTTTTCCGATATTTAAAACTTTTTTTTAACATACGCCCTAAAGAAATTATTATTTTTTGTTTATAACTCAAAAATAGCAAATGCTACTTTCTGATATCTATTAAATAATTAAATGCAGTTTTTTAATACAAATATCTTTAAACGTTTCCTTGAAGGTGTTAAAAAATGTTGGGGTTTCAACACCCCTATAATCTTGGATTTCCATTGTCTTTATTTGTACATTGGTACTAAACGTTGTGGTTAATGATGTATCGCCAACCGTTTACAAGTGATAACTAAAAACCACTCTAAAAGCTCCGACTTATATGTTATTCGTTATTTACCGAAACTTGACCGTTTTTACGGTTTAACAACGGCAGCCAGATATTCGGGATGTCAATACTAGGCTTGCTAAATACATTCCGGTTGTTTGGAATTATTGCAGCTCCTTGAATTTTTTTTTCTTTCAGAAGGTTTCTTTATGAATCATTCTTACTTAATCCCGACGTTTTACCTTGTTTTGTATTTTTGACTGAGGTATGTTAACGATGCTTTTATTGCTTGTAAAGGTAATGACGAAGAACTCAAAGGTTTCTTAAAACATTTAAATTTCCACTGACCGAGTATTAAATTTACAATCGAAAAAAAGCAAATTTCGGCTCTATCTTTTCTTCACGTTCTAGTTAAATAACATAATGACATTTACAAATCTCGGTATACAAAAAACCTACCCACACTGGACAATACTTACTCCGAAATTCTAATCAACAAAACGAAACAAGATGTCATACGCATCCTGTATAACCAGTAACTTTATGTTAAGTAAGGAATCTCTGCAAGAAGAAATTACTCATTTAACTAAGGAATCTTAAGCAGAACGGTTACAATGAAGGACGGATAAAGGAACGATTGATGTACAACAGAACAAGATAAAATGTCTGGCTGTCGTTGTTGAACTGTGAAAAATCGGTCAAGCTTCTCGAACTCAAATAAGAGCCGCGTTTATTTTACCAGATATTAAAAGTCATAGATCTGATTATTTTATATATCAGAATCAACCGTCTTTTGGAATCATCAGTATTTTCAGTTATAAAAAAAGGGTTACTAAAAGAATAGAAATATTGGTTACAGTATGGTTTCGCAACACCTCATATAAAACACGAATCGTCATTTTACACCTTCTTTTGGAATCAGGTTAACAAACGTTACTATGGTAACAGCAATGGAACATAGCTATGCTAACTGTTTAATTTTCATTGTCTTCTAATAAACAATTTGGCAGTCGATTTAACCTCTTCCCCTTGTAAAGCCGAAGTCTCATGCGTCCTGACGATCCGATCATTCAAAGGTCTTTTCATTGATAAGAACATTTTGGCGCCAATGTTTATCCGAAAATTAAAACATTTTATCCGACGTCGGATGGAGTTAAATTAATTTTAACTTTTGTACGATGTCGGACTTTTTTTGCTGGTTTTCTAACCTTACTTTATTTACTTTGTTGGGGTAATTTCAATTTGTACTAAAAAATTAATAATTATAGGTTCAAAGAAAGAAGAAAAAAAATGGGTTTGAGAAATTTTATTTTTAAGAATCGAAAAATGAACGTAAGAAATTCGACTAAATGGTTTAGACAAATATTTTAATTATCTTGGAATATTGGGTGAAACTCCTAATAAATTACTAAAAATTATAGCCCCAAAAATAACAAAGGTGTATGCTGCACGTTAACCTGCTGTTAAATATCTGCTGGTTAGCTACTCGCTCTTACATTAATGTGGGCATAAAAAAAGAAATATTTAATAAAAAGGCATCTAAGACATTTTATAAAAATTATATAATGGGTAAAACTATATATCCGTATTATTTTAACGCATATTATAAAGCTTTGCACTGTTATAGATATCTTGCTAGTGGAGATACTATGATATTTATCCCATACGCATTTTACATTTCTTCTAATATACGAGTAGTTTCAAGCATTTACAGAAGACTTGTTTGAAATCGCAAATCGCAAAATTGAAATTAAAGAAATTTTAGTTGAGTTATTCTTATTTCCTGTTATTTTCGTTGCAGTTTCACGAAATGGCCCTTAAAATGCTTTTCTTTTTTGTTTAAATTTCGGATCCGAAATTCGGATCAATAAGACATGCAAGTTTTCCGACACAAAATTTTAAAAAAATTCGTACATCAGATCGTCATAATTCGGACGCATGAGAATCCGACTTAAAGCTTCTTATTGCCTTTTGTAGTAACGTGGAAAAAAATCAAAAAGTCTGGAATTCTTTTAATACAGGATGCAACAAAAGAAGAAAATGGATTACTACAGCGCTCTCAGAATCCGTTACAATGGGCGTCGAAAAATATATTTTAAATGCATTACAAAACTAACAACAAAAAACGTATGATCTCATTCTAGGTAAACTTTTAATATCTACTGCTGAAGGATGTCATCTTGGTTTCATAAAATGTTAAAAATACTATTTTTATTAATTTTTCTTGCAGAGAAGATGTAAATTAATAGCTTAAAGCTGAACTAAAAAAATGGATTTAAACTCTTTTTGAAAGTTAACCGAAGCCGGTAGTTCAAGCGGGGTTAATAAGTGCCTAACTTTAAATTAATCCTTTAATCCTCTAAGAAATGTCATCAGTGTCAACTGTCACTGTCATATTGATATTGTCATTTGTAGCTTAAAAATCGGTAACTAAGCATAATAAAACACAATGGATACAAGATAGGTAAAATGGGATTTTCGTTTAGAAATATCAATCCACTGCACCGCAATAAAAACGTCGCGTCGGTTTGGACTTAGTTTATGGCTGTTTAGTTTTGAAGCTGACTTGTTATTCGATATAAAGGTACTCATATTTTGGCGGTTAAACATTTTTATCAAAAGAAACTGATTCAACTTGTTTTATATTGCCATTCAATTTTTTTATTTCTGGTTTCTACAGGTACTCGGTACCCATTTACTGTTAAATACTACCCACCGTAATGTTAAAAATTTGGGAATATATTTCTTTTATTGTGAAAGTTAAAATATATTTATCTTGTTGCATAAGTGTTATTAACATTTATCAATAAAGCCAGCAACTTGTAACTTGCGTAAGCTATTAATACAGTAGCAAACACCTGTTTCTATAAGGTATTACAAATTCGAAGGAAGGTATGAGGATCTTAAAAACTGTAAGAAATACAAAGTAGGTTAAAAGTTACAAAATTCGGAGCCCAGACGTAGTAAGAAAGATAACTAAAATTATTTTCATGACACTTTTTTAAGTATCATCTAAAAGTATGTATACTTTTTTTAATGTGTTTTTTTCTATTATATTAACATAGGTCCGGAAATCTGGAATCATTTCCGGACCTACTGGCCCTTGAAGATGGTGTCATAAATGTGGTTTTTATTTAATTTATTAGGATCTACTTACAATACAGGAATTGACTTCTACGTATAAGTTAGAGTGATTAAAGGTCACTTTTTGATAATATCAGGTAACCCATATTGCAACCAGTGCCGTGAAAACAAAGGGGTGGTTAGTTATTTAGGGTCATATTTTTTTTCGCCAAAAGTAGTTTCGTTTTCTTTTAAATAAATTACATTGAACATGTTTACGTTACTTGGTATAAAGTCGTATAGTCGACGGTTTTCGAGATAAACGGATTAAAAGGACGACTGCAGTGCGATACAGTAAACAGGCTATGTAATAAAAATGAGATGCTTAAATACTATTTTAAAATGTAGTTATTCTTTTACACCCATTGCAAAAAAGAAAAACGCATTTACTGGTACCTACTACATCATCTTATTTTTATTACAAAGCCTGTTTACTGTATTTACGCACTGCAGTCGTCCTTTTAAGTGCCTTTATCTCGAAAACCGTCGACTATACCAAGGGAACCTTTTTTATGTAAAAATGTTTAAAGAAACATAATTAATTTAAAAGATAGCAAAAATACACTCGGTGAAAAAAATATTACTTCAAATAACTAACCACCCCTTTGTTCCCATGCCACTGGTTGCAATATGGGTCACCTGATATTTTCAAAAAGTGACCTCCAATCACTCTAACCTATATGTAGAAGTTAATTCCTATATTGTAAGTAGATCCTAATAAATTAAATAAAATTCACTTGTATGACACCATCTTTAAAGGTCAGTAGCTCCCTCTGGAAGCATTTCCGGACCTATGTTAATATGAACTTTTTTTTTATCTTTCTATGTAGAATCATACCTTAAAATTTTTCATCGTCATTTCCGGACACCCTGTATACACATCCCGGCAAAGAAATTAACATTTTTTTTAAATTAGTAAATACAAACAATATATATAATAAAAAAAAATTAAAATAACTTAAATGGAAAGACATATACATGTCACACAAAATGGTATACTAGTGCGGTTTAATTTTAAAATTCACCATTTTGAAGGTGAAAATGTGAGATTATTTACAGTTGTTTTACTTTTAATTTTATTTAATAATGTGATACATAGTTTGTTAACGTCCTGTTTACATATTATGTATGCTCAAATTGCTACGACTCCTGCTTGACATATAGCACTGATGATTAATTAAAAAATTTTGCACGAAATACAAAGTTTCTTCATTTCCCTATTCTTACGTGCGTACAGCCACAATCAAGTTTCAATAATACGTTTTGTCTGGTGAAAAAAAATCCAGCAAATATAATAAGTTTTTTATAGGTTTTTATGTAAATTAATATATTTTTTAGAGATGACATGACAAGCACATTTACTAATCAGGTGATCAACACAATTACATTACCTCGACCCGTAGACTGGTTTTAAAGGTTTTCGCGCAAATTAATTGTCGGTCTCACTGTTTCTTGGATATAATTAATTATACGTCAATGCAGTGCAGTGCTGTTGAGTTATATTTAATTACTGATAAAGCCTTAAAAAGCATAATTATTTATAATTATGCTAAATATGAAATATTAAATAAATATAATTTCTTAGCTTTTAACGCAGTTATTTCATCAAAATCCAATTACGACGGAAATCAAATAGTAGTAAATTAAATCAGAAAATCTATAAGTTCTGCTAAAGGAAAGTAGACCCGTCAACCAAATTTGCTTAAACAAACTATCCTAACCAAAAATACAGAATATTTCGTATCAGAAAAAATAAGTTATAAATTATTTAATAGAATTTTGTTCCATTGACTTAACAATATCAACTTCTACCAAGACTTTTAAACACCTTATATTTAAAATTATTTATATGCTTCGGAACTTCTAGATAAATACTAGTTTAAAACATATAAATAAGGAATGTGGTATATAATAAAATCAGTTAAAAAAAAACCAAACTGGGATCAAATTACATTACAGGAAGTTAAACCTCTCGTGACTTTATGTTTCCATTAAATAAATAGCGATGGATAATTTCTTCAAACCTTTCCTATTTTCTTAATCAACTAAAACAGATTACATTTCAACAAAATCGTAAATTTTTAAAAGCAAAAATTCGTAAAACTTACTTAAAAATATTACTGCATATGTAGTTATCAGGGCCGCCGCTAGAAACAAATTTAGAGGGGATTAAAAAGTTAAAGTGAGTTTGCTAGTCTAAAATTAATTGAATTAAAAACATAAATAAAAATACCACACTTTTAATTTCTAAATAATAATCATACTTATTTAAATTCATAGGTGATATTGTTAAATTTAAGGATTTGGATGGGAATTGTTATATTTTAAGTAATTTTTAAAAACCCAGAGGGGTCGACGGATCCTCCTTGACCCCCCCTGCCGGTGGCCTTGGTCGTTATACGGTATAAATTTTTTTTTTAAATAAAGCTTTAAATTTTGTTTGTAGCTTTAACCGGTATTAAAATATTCACTTTTAAGTATATCGAAAATAATTTAAAAAAACTGAATAACATGCGTACAAAATTAAGCTGTTGTGTTGTCCGATTAACTGTTTTTTTTAAACTTTTTAATTTTTATTAAAAATAAACAACTGTTCAAATACTGTATACCGCTGCATTAATTTTAAACCACTCTTCCCAAAACAGTTTTTTTTTTAATTGAACGAAGATGTCTGATTATGTCCGATACATGAACGGAGCAAACTCCAACAGCTGTTATAAAAATTAACCTTTGAGATTTTTTGATGCACTGGGCGTACGTGTACGTAGAGAGTATAATGTGAACATAATATATTTTTCTTATCAAGTAGCCTGGATTTTATTGTGGACAATAACAGAAAATAACTTATGGCCGGTTGCACCAACAATTTTAAGGAACCCTCAGCGTTAAGTATTCCTTAAACCTCCATTGTAGCCACATTGCTTGTTGGGCCATTTTAAGGATTACCTTGTGTTAAGGGTTCCTTAAAAAATTGTTGGTGCAACCGGCCATTAGACGACGATTTAATATTTAATACCTAAACAACGCTGGGCATAGTCGCAACTATAAGGATAACTGCTAGTAGTCCAGTAAATTCGCAATCAGCAACTCGCTCACCAATCTAATTATGGAACCTACCTACTTTCCTAGGATTCCCACCCATAATTCTAACCCCCTAGATCTCTTTCTTACTTCCCCCCCGAACTCTATCAAGCATCAGTAACTGCTCCCCTTGGTCGCTCTGACCATGGTTTGGTCACCTATCTTACTCCACTCATTTAGTGATAAGCAGACCGGTCGGTCTTGGTCTTGGTCTTGGTCTTACAGCAAGACCAAGACCAAAACCGCCTTCTCGCTTGCAAGACCAAGACCAAGACCGCCTTCTCGCTTCAAGACCAAGACCAAGACCGGGTATCGACCAAGACCAAGACCAAGACCGAGGGTGCAAGATACGCAAGACCAAGACCGACCTGCAAGACTCTTGCACTTTTGTAACTTTTTTTTAATTATAATATTCAATTTGTATATTCAATATACAGCGGTATTTCATACAGACATGACAAAAAATGTGTCGAGGCTGCCTAAAAAAAGGGATTATTTTATGAGTAACACGTTTTTTTAAAAAATAATAATTAAATCGGTCACTTGTTTTTAATAAAATTATCTAAAAACGATAACTAGTAGATTCAGTAACATGTTTCAAAAATAATAAGATTCGATATCTCAAAAAACCCTTTACGACAGAAGAACTAAGAGTACAAAAGTTATAGAAGCTGAAAATTACTTACCTATTCCTAATGTTTTTTTTTAATTATGTATCTAGGGATGCCACTTACTGGATCAAAAATTTCCAAAATCCAGGAAAACATTATTTTTGTGCCACACTGTAAGAAGTGGCATCATTAGTTGCTCCTTTAAACTAAGATATAAATGTAAAATGATGGTTTAATAAAAAAAATATTTGTCATTTTATGTAGGAATGCTTTTTAATTTTTTACAATTTTAAATTTCACTTCCGGTTTAGACGGAAAAGTCAAAACAATGCCAAAAATATAATGATGACGTCATTTTGTCAAAACCGAAAATGATATATAAAAAGACCATCTAAGTCGACATTGCCTATATGAAGTTCAAGAATTTGCATAATATACAGGGAAGGATTTTTAAAATGATTTTTTTTCTATAATTTTTCATTTTAGGTTAAAAGCTAAAAATAAGGGTTTTCTTGAGTGGTAGTTGATTTTTGAAAATTCTGAAATAGAAAATTATTTTACATTTTACGCCATTTTTCTATAATTTTTTATATTCAGTTATCATTATAAACGGTTTCATATATCGACTTTGTCCATATCGAGCCACCTTGTATATGCAGAATGTTTGACTAATTTGAACATAGAAAGTTTATTTAAGTGAAAAGCTTCCTAAATACCTTTTTTTTAAATTAGAAACCAATGTTTACATATCAGAATCATTTTCGGAAATTTCACATCTGGTTGAAATTAAAAGTTTTTTTTCTGCCCTCAGAGTACTCAGTATTGTAATTTTATATGCTTCTTCAAAGAAAATTTAAATATTTCCTATCTCTAAAATGAAGCGCTATAAATAAATAAACCCCTACATTTAAAATATCCTTTTAATTAAATAATTAAATGTACATGTAAGGTTAAAATTGTTATATTTTAAAATTTTAAAGCAAAAATATGGTCTCCATCTTTATTTATTTGTAAGTATTAAAAATATATGTTTTATTTAAGATTGCTTAGTTTAAATTATTACTACCAAAAAAAAAGCAAGACCCAAACTCTTGCAGCAAGACCAAGACCAAGACCAAGACCGGGTGGTGCAAGACCAAGACCAAGACCAAGCCCTTTTTTTGGGCCAAACCCCAAGACCAGACTTGAAGACCAAGACCAAACCCCGGTCTTGGTCTTGCTTTTTCATCACTACACTCATTTTGAGGCAACTGAAAGCATGCCGCCACGAACCGTCTGGCACTACAATTCGGCCGACTGGGATGGTCTGAGAGATTTCTTTGCCAGCTTGGGATCCTACCAGCTTTTCTACTTTCGATCCTTCCAAAATATGTAAACAAATTACCGAAACAATTCAAGTAGGCATTGAGACCTATATTCCCCACACTAAAAAGAACCCCATAACTTCAAATCACAAACCGTGGTTTTCTAAATCCTGTGACAAAGCCAGACTTTTAAAAATTCAAGCCCACAAAAAGTTTCTTCAAAACCCCAGTCCCGAAAATCGACAGGCTAGCATCGAGGCGAGAAATCAGTATAATCAGACCATCTCAGAAGCAAAAGACCGTTTTAACAATCGAATAAAAGATAAAGTTCTCTCTTGCTCAAATGGCAGTAAAGCTTTCTGGTCCTTTGCCAAAAATATTAGTCAGAACTTTTGCACAAATTCTTTTCCACCCCTAATCTCTGAAGATGGAATTGTCTCTACCTCCAAAGGAAAAGCCGAACTATTTGCTAAACAATTTGCTGCCAATTCTACGCTTGATCCTCCTATTAATCTTCCTCTTCCAACAGTTGTCCCGGTTTCTCATAAAATGTCCGATATAATTTTTAAAGTCAAACAGATCAAGCGTATTTCTTCTCTTAATACTAAAAAATCGTCTGGGCTGGATGGCATACCAGCAATCGTCTTAAAAAAATGTGCTCCCGAGCTTGTACCCATCTTAACTCGCATCTTTCGAATCTCTTACGACACGGGCATTTTCCCGGATAGTTGGAAAGCTGCACGTGTGCAACCTGTTCCCAAAAAAGGATCCAAAAGTCTCCCTTCTAACTATAGACCTATATCTCTTCTTTCAGTTGTTTGCAAAGTAATGGAAAAATTCATTAATTCCCAAATTTTAAAGTATCTGGAAAAACATAAGATCTTACATGGCAGACAATATGGATTCCGTCACAGTAGATCCACAGCTGATCTTCTTTCCTTTGTCTCACACAACTGGAACAAGTCCCTTGAGTTTCTTGGTGAATCCCAGATCGTTGCTCTTGACATATCCAAAGCTTTCGATCAGGTCTGGCATGATGGGCTTCTTAACAAACTTCCTTCTTACGGTCTTCCACCTAAGCTTTGCTCTTGGCTTTCCAGTTTCCTTTCTAATCGACGTATATCAGTTAGTGTACATGGTCATTCCTCCAGCTTCTACCAAATTAATGCTGGGGTTCCCCAGGGCTCAGTGCTGGCACCCACGCTGTTTCTTCTACACATCAACGATCTTCTCTCTTCCACAATCAATCCCATTCATAGTTTTGCTGAGGATAGTACCCTCCACTCTAGTATTCAATTTCTTAAGCCACCGTGTAATCCTGATTTCGAAAACAAGCGCAGGTCAATGCAGATATCTCTTTCACAAGACCCTAAACTTATCTTGGATTGGGGCGCCAAAAATCTTGTTCAGTTTAATGCCTCGAAAGCGGCCAAGTTCTGCAGAACAAAGAGTCGTTTAATCTTGTCGGCGTTACTTTTGAGAATAACCTCAACTGGCACAAACACATTTTATCCATAGCTTCGGCAGCTTCAAAAAAGATTGGATTTCTCTTCCGAGCCAGAAAATATTTCTCTTCTTCCAATCTGTACACTCTGTATGTATCCCAAATCAGACCCTCTTTAGAATATTGTTCTCATGTCTGGGGAATGGCGTCCCCTACAACACTTAGCATTCTGGACTCCATTCAAAGAAGAGCCGTTGGTCTTATTAATGATCCAACGCCCACCGTCGAACTGTAGGGGATCTGTCGCTCTTCTATAGGTATTTTCACGGCTTCTGCTGAGAGGAGTTGGCCAGTATAATTCCTTCTCTGGCAGCTCCTAACAGGGCAACACGTAGTGCAACTTTTATGCATCCTTTTACAGTTCAGTTAGAGAGGCCCCGTTCCTTTATCCCTAGAGTGTCAAGACTATGTAAACTGCTGCCCGCAGAAGTTTTTCCTTCTCCTCCCAATCTCCAAAAATTTAGGTCCCTTGTAAACAAACTCCCTCTCACCACACTGAAGACACCCACGGTACGTTAGTACTTAGGCATTAGCCTTCGTGGACTGTCCCAAGATAAAAAAAAAATAAATAAAAAATGAATGGACAAAGCTGTAAATAAATCTGTACAGTTTTCCTTTGTGGCGCAATTCTTAGGTCTTCGGGGATGCTTTCGACTGAAAAAAAGTTTGGAAGGTGGAAAAAAGTTGAAAATGGCCCCTCAAGGCCCGAAAAATGGGTTTCCTGCTAATATCTGCCAAAATATGTGAATTGGAGAATTCTTGTTTAAACAAAAAATGAAAATCGCCTTGTAATCTACAAAAATGGTTCTTATATTTTTTTTTTAAATCGATAGCTTTCGAGATAACGGGACCCAAAAGTCCCCTCATTTTAGCTGCCGCTCTAGCGGTAGAGCGGCAGCTAAAGCGGTAGAGCGAGATTACTCGGGCAATAATGTACATTTTTTAGTTATTCAAAGTTTATCGGAATGGAAAAACCCGTACCTATCATTGCATATGAGTTTGGGTTATTAAAAAAAGCGGTGAAAGTTTTTTTTCACAATATTTTGAGAGTATCTCATTAAATTATTGATATTTTTTTGAAAAAATGGTTTGTTATTAACATTTTTTTTATAATGAGATCTTAGCAAGTGTTTAATGATCCCAGAAAATTCCCCTCACCATCTTTCTTGCGTTTTGATAAAAACATGTTTTGCCCATCTGCATTTTTTAGTAAGAAACTACTACTACCACATCTATCCAGTGTGGAATGTTATGGGTTTTTCGACGGCCGTTTTTGCGAAAAATATTGGTGTTGCGAAAAAAATGGAAGGAACCATTTTTGTATGTCTCTGGGTGATCTTCATTTTTTGTCTTTGCAAAAATTCTCTAATTTGCATATTTTGGCAGATATTTGCGGGAAACTCATTTTTTGGGACTTTGGGGGGCCATTTTCAGCGGGTTCCCATGTCGGAATCGTGATAAACTTTTTCTTGCTCCAAAGCATTCACGAAGACCCGAGAATTGCGCCACAAATAAAAACTGTTCAGATTTATTTACAGCTTTGGGTACTTTTAGGTCTTCAGTTATTGGACTATAGTGAACACCGTGTGCTGTTGGTTGTGGTTTCAAAGTAGTGACTTTTGCAGTAGGATGTATTGGGTTTATATTATTTTTACTTACAAATCCGCCACCCTCCACTGACAGCTGGTCAAGCTAAAAAAGAATTTTCCTCTACCTAATAGTATCATACTTTTACCTTCTTTTACAAACATAATTGAATTGTTGGCTAGAACAACGTTGGATGCTACAAATGGCAAATTCTACCAGATAACAGAATTAATATGAGACAATATTGGTCTAAAGTCTCAAGAAAATGTCACATTTAACAGTGTTCACTCTATACTTTATTAAAATGTACAAGCCTCTTGTATCACCTCCAACGTTGCTCCACAACCAGAAAACTTGGTTCATCAAAAAAAATGTAAAAAAATCCATTTAACGTTGCTCCAGCCAACTATTTAATTATCTCTAAGTACTTGTAACTAAGGTGAAAATAATTCATTACTTATTGGCGCCAATGACCGTTTAACGAACTTTATCCCTTTATGGTCAAAAGTCATTAATATCTCTAATAAGGAAAGTATGATTGAATAAATATAACAGTTAAATCTTTTTATGTATAAAATTTGACATATAAAGCCAAATAAGTTATGAATGGTTTAAAATGCAAATCTCTTTACGGTCTTGCTTGTGATATATATTCGCTAGGATATTTTCAGTAAATGATCAGGTTACCAATTTCGATCTGTACAAAAATTTGTCAGTTTTATTATTTTTACTATTCTCAGGACATGTACTTTTTATTCAACATTAAAACAGGGCATTTAAGAGTCCATTTGCGCCGCGAAAATTGGATCCAATTTGGGGTTCGGAGCATAATGTTTTTCTCAAAAACGGTATAAGTTATCGATAATTTTCAAAAACTATATTAAAGCCAACACTTAAATCTAGGCTTCTGCTGAAATAGTTTTTTAAATTTGGATTTAGTTTTTAATATTTCCTTGAGTGAAAGTAACCCTAAAATCGGTCATGTTTAGATACTATTCTTTCTTAACTCGACTTATATTTCAAAAATCCGTTACAGCAGAGGCATAGATTATTTCCTTACCTTTAAAATGGTGTATAATTTATGTCATTTAAGTGAAAAATAGTTACCGAAAAACGTTATCTCCTGTAGGCTTGCAATCGGAAACAACATCGCATCGATACACCGAATTTGGAAGAACCTAAATAAAAAATAATATTTTTAATGCGGCTATACGAAAATTGTGGTAATGGAAGTTTGTTAGTCTCCGCCCACCGTCTCCGCGTCCCCCCTAGGTGTACTAAATGCACCTTAAAAGAAACTGCCAATACAGAATAAATTTAGAGCAGCCAATTTCTAAAGTTAGTAAAAATATATAGTCATATTTTTTGTTAACTTCCCGATGTATTTTTTTTTTAAATTACCAATGGTCTTCAACACGTCTTCAAATTAAGAACAAAAAAATTAAAAAATTTTTGGTTCGTAATTTTATTTCTACTTTACACTTTTTAACATTTAATACATATATGACGCCTATTCAAAGCTTAAAATATTTTTCTGTAAAAAGCAGTAAGACAGATATTTTTAAAAATATTTTTTATAAAAAATATGTATTAACTTAATTATTAAAAGTGATATCATGCCTTAAAGGTTTTACAAATCAACACCAAAATGTTGGTTAGTATAAAAAAGGGGTATTAATTTGGGTCCATCGTTGAGCTGTCGGATTTAAATAAGCTGTACAGTTCTTTACAACTTAAATAGGATACAAATATTTTCAGCATTGGAAAAAAATATTTTCAACAAGGTTTCTGGTAATAATGAAGATACTTTAAGTAAATAATGCACTGATATCGCAAACAAAAGCATTTGCGTCCCAATATTCATCTTCCATTAACTTTTCTGAATTATTGTTTTGGGTTAATTCTTAAGCGAAAATGCATTCCGCAAATAAGAATCACCTATAAACAGTTAGAAAAACCTTTGGAGTTAGCAGTTCTAAAGATTTTGCACATGTTATTTTTTACTGGGGAGGAAAATTTCAATCAACTTTTTTTAAAATTTTGATACTATGGTATCCGAATGGGAACATTTTTATAGTTACTTTACGTGACTTTACATAAGAGCAAGGTTAAATATAGTTGCAGCAACTTTAACTGCTTGCGAGGTAATCAAGAATTGAAAACAGCTGGTGAAAGAGTGACCGCAAAAACTGCCTGTTTTTTCACAATTCACAGAGATGTTAGGAAAAGACATACAAATATGTATTTTATACCAAATTACTCGCCGCAAGAAATTAGGATGAGCATTGTTTTTGGTTTTTTTGAAAATTTCCAAAAATTACCCCTATTTAGGGGTTGGAAAGACGCCAAATCTTAAGAATTGCGAAAATAGCAGTGGTATGAAAAGTTATGAAAAAATAAAATAATACATTTCCATTTCTGAGAAGGTTGTTGAGTTCACTTTTAACCAAAACCATGCCTGCTAGGGGATATATTCATCCCCTAAAATGTGAAAAATCATATACAACTTAAAATTGTAAAAAAATATTTGAATGTTTTAGGATACTCAAATATGATATTAAACAGAACACAGAACATGTGTACATTTGTTCAACAATTTTTAAATTTGTATCTGGTTTTTATTACAAGAGGATGAATTTAGCCCCTTGCATGGTAAGCTTTTATCAGAAATGAACTCAAAACATTTAAGATCCGTTATACCCTTAGATTCAAAAATACGAAGCTAAAACTTTTTTAAACAACTTAACATTTTATTTAATTTTTTTCATAATAAGGGTGGCTCATAAGGGCGGCTGCAACTTATATGGGTTTGTTTTTATTCGAAACTCACTCTGAAGGTTGGTTTTATGTTCAAATTATATTTGAGATATTCTTAAAAATTTAAACATTTCTTTTTACAATTTTAAAATGTGTCTATGATTTTCTACATTTTAGGGGATTAATGTACCCTCTTGTAGGGGTGGTTTGGTTAAAAGTGAACTCGCAAAATCTTAAAGTGGCTGTTTTGATTAAAAAATACGAAGCTAGAACTTTTTTTGAATAAGCTAACATTTTAATAAATTTTCCTGATAATGCAGGTGTCTTTACCCTTTATTTTAGGGGTTGTTTAAAACTCACTCTAAACGGTGGTTTTATGTTAATTAATATCATATTTGAGATATCATAGGACATCTAAACATTTTTTACAATTTTATTTGTATATGATTTTCTACATTTTAGGGGATGAATATACCCCCTAGCAGGGTTGGTTTTGGTTAAAAGTAAACTCGAAAAATCTAGGTGAACCTGCTTTATATACTTGGATCAAAAAAATACGAAGCTAAGACTTTTTTATTGAAATAACTAGCATTTCATCTAATGTTTCCTTTTGATAAGGGTGGTTTCACCCTTAAAAAAGGGTGGTTAATTATTATGTACATTTATTTCTTATTAGACATGTCAAAAAAACTGATATTTTTTTGCTATTTTGAAAGTAGCCTATGATTTTATATATTTTAGGGGATGATTGCACCCCCACATAATCAATGATGGTTGGTTTACAACCTTCTCAGGAATGGTGATGTATTATTTTATTTATCCAAAGTCCATTTGAAACAAAAATCGCAGTGAGAATAACTTTTAATATTACTGCTATTTTCGCAATTCTTTAAATTTGGAAATTTTCCAACCCCTAACAAGGGGTGATTTTTGTATGTCTTCCTCACCTCTCTATGAATTGTAAAAAAAACTGGCAGTTTTTGAGCGATTTTTGCGGTCACTCTTTCTGTTGGTTACTCTGGCTATAATTAATTAAATTCATCATGCACTTATGGTAATAATAAAATGTACTTCGTTTATGACGCAAACATTATAAAAAAGTTTATAGAAAATGGTTGCATTGTTTGCAATTTCAAATGGATCATCATCTTTTACCTTTTTCTACTAACTAAAATGTGTGAAATTCTTAATATTTTTAAATATTATTTTATCTTTTCTAGGTAACATAGCAAATCTTGAAGAAAAAGTAAAAGTAGGAAATTGCAACAAACCACCGTGCAGATTAAGAAAAAATACCAAAATTCCATTAACTTTTATGTTTCAGCCAGGTAAGTAAATATAAAATAACTTCTACCCGCTCCCAAGTAACCATCTCTGCCCATGTAATAATATATTTGAATATTTAAACCAAATTAAATATGGCATATGAAAGTAGTTTGTGCACATTGTAATTGAAAGCTATAACCATATTTTTGTGACATAAACTTTTTGATAATCCGCCAGCGCTATTATGGCCCTGCAGGCTATAATAAAACGTCAAAAATTATAAACAATGATTAAACTTAAATTAATAATTTCAATGCAGTTGGTACAATTACTCATTTTTATAATTGGTGGTACAATCTAATTTTAGGTAGAATCTGCAACTATATTGGTAAGAGCGCCAATCATCATGCTATTAGAGCTGGTAATGGTGCTATTTCCTATTTATTGCTGATAGTCTAAATCTATTTGATACAGAGTCCTCCACATATTTTTCGGCAACTGCCGTTGTTGCCTAACCTCCCAATTGTCCCTATAAAGCATGGGGTTTGAGGATTCATAAATTTATACCTGCATTAACCAATATTGTTGACAATAATCGACAAAAAGTGGCTCAGAAAAAATACTTAACGTTTTAAGTTGCTAAATAACTGCCCTTTATCAACTGTAGGATATTTGGCCAAATTTAGCTGAAACTACCTTTAATTAACCCTTTGTTTTTCCTGCACTTTTTAAAATAGAAAAATTAAACTTTCGGATATCATAGAATGTCAAATTTGACGTTTTTTGTTTATAAAGTCACGGGATTTCTGGTGATTTCTGCTTTTACCGAAAACGGCCTCAACTTTCAATATTTAAATAAGACACCTTGTATATTTTTCGATTTCCGGAAATATTCTGCATCCAACATTATCCTATATTATGTTAAATTTTGAAAAATGGGGAACTGTTAGACGAAAAATGTTCTCAGGAATTCAAAAGTGTAATAATATTTAAATATTAAAAGCTGGGGCATTTTATGGTGAAATCGGAAGTCACGTTTCGGCTAAATTTTGCCAGGTATTCATGCTGTATTTTATACTATTTTTATGTTTTATTCCTGAAAATTAGGTTTAAAAAAAACATGACTGCAGATTTAAGCGGTCGGATCTCGTACTATACCGTGTTATATTTATAAAAAATATTAAACTGTCGACTTCAACTAGAGTTTACAAAATAACTAGGTATCGAGTTAATGGACGAGGATTTTTTTATTAGATGTCATTTAACAAAATCATACTATGATATTTTCTTGTATCCAACATATTTATTTTACTTGAAAGTGTTAGACAATGTTATGTTTTCAATAACACTAAAATCTTGGAATTGATATACAACGTTTCGGTTAGTGATGTATCTCCAACCGTTTAACTTGAAAACGGTTGAAAATACATTACTAACTAAAACGTCGAGTATCAATTAACAAATAAGACAATGAAAGTCCAAAATTTTAGTGTTATTGGATATTTATTTTAGCTTGTATTTTAGTTTTTTTTTTAAATTTTAGAATTTAATTACAAAAATTTAACCCAACAAGTAACTGCCAACATTCTTGGTATACCATTTCCTTTTGTCGGTGTAGACGGAACCACCGCATGTGATAAAATATATGAAGAAGATGGAACATCCAAAAATAACTGTCAGTTTGAAAAGGGAAAAACCTACGTATTTAAGGATGCCATTGATGTATTGCAGATTTATCCGAGGGTGAGTTATATTTAGAAATAATTATTTGACTGCAATAACCTATTAATATCGATATTAGTTAACTGATGATAGGTACCCAAAGTAATCTACAAGGTGACAAATGGCAAGTTGCCTAAAGTATATGCATCTCTTTTCCCCTCTACTGTATCGTATAAGTAGGTACATTCTAGAATGTTGTCAGTTTCTATTGAGGCGCCGTAAAGAGTAATACATGTACTTTAAAATGAGTGACCTTACGAACGAAGAAAGGGTGTATCTTATCAAGGTGACTGTTTGGGCAGCTATTTCAATCAAAGGAGTTTTCTTAGAAACAATAACGAGCAATAGCTATCGAGAAATGCTACAGACACAATTTTTTCCTTTCGCTAAGAAACGTGGATTAGTCAGAAGCTATTATTTTATGCAAGATGGTGCTACGCTGCATAGAACTCAAGAGGTATTTGAAGCTATTTACGAAGCTTAGGAAAACGCGTCATCGGTTAAGGATATCCCAAGTTTGCACACTCAGGTACAGAATGGCCCCCTTATTCACCGGACTAAAGCCGTGTGATTTCTTCTGATGTGATTACCTGAAAGATTATTGTTATGCAGAAAAACCCAAGACCAAAGATGACTTACGAGAAGCTATTAGAAAAGGACTTTCTAGTATTTCTTCATCTAAAATTGAACAAGTTTTTCATAGTTTCCAAAAACGGCTTGATTATTGTGCAAATTCCGATGAGAATTACTTTGACAATATTTATTAAATAGTTATTCCCTGGCCAGGTTTACCTTCAGTAATTTATGTATTTTTTTTTTCCCGCACTTATCTCAAAATTATAAGTGATTACTTTAGGTAACTTCCCAATTGTAACCATGTAAATCGACCCCCAGGGGTCGACTTCGACCTGCAAGTGTTTTCAGTCAGCTGTCAAAATATAATTTTTTTAAAATTGATGAATTTAAATAATTGCTATATGACGTAAGCAGTCTACCTAATATGGAAAAAAGGGAAGTGCTCTACAAGACAAAAAAGTTTGTGGAACTTACTTTATCCAATCTATACAACTAAAAAAATAAAGAAGAGTAAATCTGGATTTGGCGACTGGGTTCATCTGTAATGCTAAAGTATTTCTCTTACGTTAAGCTATTTATAAAACGGCGTCGATCTGTGTTTAGGCTGAACTTGGCGTTACAAGATATAAGTTCAACTTCGGCGCCGCCATTTGCTCAACCTTCGTAGCATGTGACCGCCAATGCAAAGTTTATAATACCAGGCTAAAGTATTTCGAAAAGGTTGGATTACATTTACTAAAAAACTTAAAACAGGTTTCTTAAGTAATAAATCTTTTTTAAGCAGACAGGCTTGTGTACGCGCAGTTAGTTTTTTGTTTTGAGCCAGAAAATTACACAGTAATTACCAGTTAGACTTTGTGTGGGAATTAGATAGGTTTACTTTGTATCTAATTTTTTTCTAAACTATTATAGTTTTATATTAAATTTGGTAAACAGGTTACTCTCGTTCTAACAGTAATTAATAACCAAGTCACTAATGTTGCAGACAAAGTTAAATTAGAAACATTTGTCGCATTTTGTTATTCCAGTAAAAATAATTAAAATAATTACTGTTGAATAAAATAAATACAATTAAGCAGTACTTTTAAGTAGCTAGGCATAACTCTTTCCCATTTTATAAATGAGAGGATCAACATCGTCTGAAACACATATTTGAAAAGCTGATTCTATACTTGTTTAAACTTGAATAGTTTTTATTAACTTTAGAAATAAACTTACCCTTAGTCTTTCACGATTAGTATTTAAGATGGTCGACCTAAGAACCTAAGGCTGCGTTTACACTAGCGAAACTCCCTCTCGAAAGTCACCCGGGCAAAACCACAGAATAAAAAAGGGTTAGTTGAGGTTAGTCACTCGCTTCGAGTGAAATTTCGCACTACCCAAAATAAAGCGCAATTCAGAGCGAAAAAAGGGAAAAAGAAAAATTGCCACCCTCGACGACGGTAGAGCAAACAATTACTCTTTGGAAGAAGCCAATATGGAAACAATCTTATGGGGTTATGGTCGTTTCTTATGATTCCAGTAGCGCTTTCTTCTTTCCTTTCTCTATAGAAATGGGAAAGTATAGTTGAGAACTAATTTCCTTCTTTTATTGCGATTGAAATAGTTTTTGTTTTTCGGATTCCACATAAATTCTCGATTTTTCTAGAGCTCGATGAGCTACAAGCACTGTTCTTGATTTATCCCTCTCGCAACTACGGGGACCACGTTTACACTGAGCGAAACTCTTTCATTCGCGGAAAAAAACCGACCAAGCTCCGGCTCGCAGCGAAGACCTTCACTTCGCAATTGGGTAATATCCATATATTTTAAACAAAGCAAAATACATATAAATTCTTTGGGACGAGGCCCCAGGTCAATTTTATAATATCACAAGTCCGTAAAAAAAGCCAGTACCGAATATTTCAGGTATGAAAACATAGGTAAAACGGAGAAGTTTAAAGGGACTGCAACACGACTCTTGACGTCACATCGCATATAAATACAGATTGCTTACGTATCGATTTTCTCTGTTTCCAGTTGTGCGTAGTAAGGTCCCACCTGGAAGGATCCCGTATGGCTTACAGGCCTGATCCCCAGGCTTGCTAAACCCTCGCTCTCCTTTTGGCTGAGCGTCCTCACTACGTGTTTGCATGTTGGCTATCACGGTTGTTTGGGTTTTGAAGTTTTGGCTTAGCCTGAATCTGGCTTAGCGGAGTGGGGTTTAGAGTGACTGAGAAGTGGGCCCTTGCCCCAGTGACTCGGACAATCAGTGACTGAAACCAGTTGTGCGTAAATCTCAACATAACTAGTATTTTGTCTTATTTTGCGTGGCTAAATAAACTGTTTTTCATTTATTATGGCTAACGAACGATTTGTCAAGGCTTCCACAAACAGTTTAGCCTCTGTGGCTATGTTTATAGTGATAAATTACATTAAAAATGACGAACGTTTTAATTCACCAGAAAGCAGAAGTGCAAAAGCAGCATTGTAAGTATTTATTTTATGTGTTAAATAAAATAAAACATATTTTTACAGTACCTGATGTTTAAACCAATTTAAAAAATATATATTCATGTAGGTATTTATGTATTTGTTAATTATAACCTTATTTCCAACTTACATTAAAGTGGTCTTCAAAACTTTTTTATTTTGGATATCACATCTTGCTGCTGTAAACCATCGTTTCTTACGCTCATAATCCCCCAAGGCACACATACAAAAATTTTGTTGCATACACAGATGTGCTCGTGCAAAGGGGCACAGAACACCATTTATTTTATGATTCATGCATATTAGTCATTCAAACATCTTTGAATGTTTTTAACAGCAACTTACATTTTTTCGACTGTAGCCACGTAAGTAATGCCGTAATAAAATTAAACCTCGCTTAAAAGGTGACAATGTATTAGAAACACGAATAACGCTTTAATGTTTATATGCGCTGTGACGTCAGACAGCAGTGACCTTAGGAAAGCTTTTTTTGGTGCCAATCCTTGGCGTTTCAATTTTAAAGAACAGTTTTTGCTTGAAATATGTTTTTCAATTTTTTTTTAAGTTACTATGGGATTTATATACATATATGCTGTTATTTTATAGGTTTTCCAAAAAACGTGAATATACCCAATTAGTCAGGGGTTGGAGAGCGTCTACACTAGACTCAATTCTCTCGTGAGGAAATTGCGCCTAGTCTAAACGCAGCTTAATTTTACCTATAGGTTATTGATCCATTAATAACCGACCTCTATATTAATTCAGGGTGGCATATAAAATTCTAGCTGGATGTCTGCTTTGGTAGCAATATGAGACAAATTTCCAAAAGAGTGAAAAATGTTTTTGGGTAAAAAACATAGGATTTATATTATCCAGTAAATTAAAATTTATTAATGACTGTCATTAATTTTGATTAAAAAAACATATGCTTAAGCCATGTGCATTTCTACTTTCTACGAAAGTTCTTTTAAAAAGCGTATCATTTTTGCAATATTGTAAGTATACAAAAAAATTAAAAATAAAAAAATAACTTTCCCAATCAAAAAAACTATTATTGTTCTAATCGTTTAAATAAATAAAAAAAATAA
>JAHBCN010011450.1:0-29010 GCA_019359885.1 Listronotus oregonensis | reverse complement strand
AAATTTGACTTCCCCCCATCAAACCTAGTATACAAAATTTCAATAAAATCGGCCTTGGCCCGGTAAGAAAAAAATTCCAAAATATAATAGACAAAATTTAAAATTACTTTATAAAAAAAAGTATTTTAAATTTTGGGAGTTTAAAAAAACTTTCAGAAAATTTTTTCTTTGAAGTAAATTTTTAATTACTGTAAAGTGTATCAAATTTTGAATATTTAAAATCGTATTAGACACACTATTAGTAATAGGAACGTATTTAAGGGGCCTCATCTAAGCAAAAGACGAAGCGATGAATAAAATAGCCGCAAAGTTAGAACGAAAAGTTTTAACCTTTAAAATATTTTTTGTTTTTTTGAACGCAATTTTAAAACTATTTTCCTTTTAAAAATTTTTTGCGCATTTTATAAGCGCTAAGTCCGACCCTGAGCAGCGTAATCATGAATGAAAATTATAATTACACCCCCCTCTGGCGGGGGAAGGCTGGAACCTAAGGGCGTGAATATTCAAATAACTGAAATCTTGCTCAACCGCCAAGTGACGTACATATGTTTCCCCCCTACTAGAAAGCAAAAGAGAGGGATATACTTCCCCGGGATCCTTTACGAGCGGGGAAAATTTAATAAGCAAAAAATTTTGGGTTTTTTCGTGTTTTTTTTAGGTACCAAATATACAACAAAAAAAAAGAAGTGGTTTTTTTGGAAGAAATCACATTTAAAGAGTTGGGGAAATTGGGTTTTCCGCTACTGAAATTTCTTATTTTGTGCGTCGTCGTAAAATCGCGTTTTTGTATTGACGATTAATTGTAAAAAATTCGGTTTTTAAATTAAAAAAACCAAAATTTTGAATAAAAAGGGACAAAAAAAAACCCGACTTGGTCGTTAGTTCTTCCTTGAATACTTTTCAAATCTCGGGTAATCCTTTGTTTTTACTCAATGTTTGGTACCCAACTGGGAGCTTGTTTTCATGTGTAAAATGTTACGTTTTTAAATATGGCCGCCAGTGGAAATGGAGCCTTAAGCGGTCGGATCTCGTACAATACCGTGTTATATTTATAAAAAATATTAAACTGTCGACTTCAACTAGAGTTTACAAAATAACTAGGTATTCAGTTAATGGACGAGGATTTTTTTATTAGATGTCATTTAACAAAATCATACTATGATATTTTCTTGTATCCAATAACACATTTATTTTTTTTTCAATAACACTAAAATCTTGAAATTGATATACAACGTTTCGGTTAGTGATGTATCTCCAACCGTTTAACTTGAAAAAGGTTGAAAATACATTACTAACTAAAACGTCGAGTATCAATTAACAAATAAGACAATAAAAGTCCAAAATTTTAGTGTTATTGGATATTTATTTTAGCTTGTATTTTAGTTTTTTTTAATTTTAAAATTTTAAATTTTACAAAAATTTAACCCAACAAGTAACTGCCAACATTCTGGTATACCATTTCCTTTTGTCGGTGTAGACGGAACCACCGCATGTAAAAATATATGAAGAAGATGGAACATCCAAAATAACTGTCAGTTTGAAAAGGGAAAAAACCTACGTATTTAAGGATGCCATTGATGTATTGCAGATTTATCCGAGGTGAGTTATATTTAGAAATAATTATTTGACTGCAATAACCTACTAATATCGATATTAGTTAACTGATGATAGGAACCCAAAGTAATCTACAAGGTGAAAAAAGGCAAGTTGCCTAAAGAATATGCATTCTTTTCCCCTCTACGTTCGTAAAGCCGGAGTTCTGACCGTTTTCGACATCCGATCATCCGGAAGATTTTGATTGGTCAGAACATGTGGCGCCACAATGTTCTGACCAATCAAAATACTTTCGGATGATCGGATCGTCGGAAATCGGATGCATAAGACTCCGGCTTAAGGCTGGGCCCACGTAGGTACATTCTAGAATGTTGTCAGTTTCTATTGAGGCGCCGTAAAGAATAATACATGTACTTTAAAATGAGTGACCTTACGAACGAAGAAAGGGTGTATCTTATCAAGGTGACTGTTTGGGCAGCTATTTCAATCAAAGGAGTTTTCTTAGAAACAATAACGAGCAATAGCTATCGAGAAATGCTACAGACACAATTTTTCCTTTCCTAAGAAACGTGGATTAGTCAGAAGCTATTATTTTATGCAAGATGGTGCTACGCTGTGAACTCAAGAGGTTTTGAAGCTATTTACGAAGCTTATGGAAAACGCGTCATCGGTTAAGGATATCCCAGTTTGCACACTCAGGTACAGAATGGCCCCCTTATTCACCGGACTAAAGCCGTGTGATTTCTTCTATTGATTACCCGAAAGATTATTGTTATGCAGAAAACCCAAGACCAAAGATGACTTACGAGAAGCTATTAGAAAAGGACTTTCTAGTATTTCTTCATCTAAAATTGAACAAGTTTTTCATAGTTTCCAAAAACGGCTTGATTATTGTGCAAATTCCGATGAGAATTACTTTGACAATATTTATTAAATAGTTATTCCCTGGCCAGGTTTACCTTCAGTAATTTATGTATTTTTATTATTTTTTCCCCGCACTTATCTCAAAATTATAAGTGATTACTTTAGGTAACTTCCCAATTGTAACCATGTAAATCGACCCCCAGGGGTCGACTTCGACCTGCAAGTGTTTTCAGTCAGCTGTCAAAATATAATTTTTTTAAAATTGATGAATTTAAATAATTGCTATATGACGTAAGCAGTCTACCTAATATGGAAAAAAGGGAAGTGCTCTACAAGACAAAAAAGTTTGTGGAACTTACTTTATCCAATCTATACAACTAAAAAAATAAAGAATAGTAAATCTGGATTTGGCGACTGGGTTCATCTGTAATGCTAAAGTATTTTCTTACGTTAAGCTATTTATAAAACGGCGTCGATCTGGTTAGGCTGAACTTGGCGTTACAAGATATAAGTTCAACTTCGGCGCCGCCATTTGCTCAACCTTCGTAGCTGTGACCGCCAATGCAAAGTTTATAATACCAGGCTAAAGTATTTCGAAAAGGTTGGATTACATTTACTAAAAAACTTAAAACGGGGTTCTTAAGTAATAAATCTTTTAAGCAGACAGGCTTGTGTACGCGCAGTTATTTTTTGTTTTGAGCCAGAAAATTACACAGTAATTCCCATTTAAAGACTTTGTGTGGGAATTAAATAGGTTTACTTTGTATCTATTTTTTCTAAACTATTATAGTTTTATATTAAATTTGGTAAACAGGTTACTCCGTTCTAACAGAAATTTAAAATAACAAGTCATTTAATGTTGCAGACAAAGTTAAATTAGAAACATTTGTCGCATTTTGTTATTCCATTAAAAATAATTAAAATAATTACTGTTGAATAAAATAAATAAATTTAAAGCAGTCCTTTTAAGTAGCTAGGCATAACTTTTCCCATTTTATAAATGAGAGGATCAACATCGTCTGAAACACATATTTGAAAAGCTGATTCTATACTTGTTTAAACTTGAATAGTTTTTATTAACTTTGGAAAAAAACTTCCCCTTTAGTCTTTCACGTTAGTATTTAAGATGGTCGACCAAAGGGGAACCAAGGCGCGTTTACATAGCAAATCCCTCTCGAAAGTCCACCCGGGAAACCACAGAATAAAAAAGGGTTGTTGAGGTTAGTCACTGCTTCGAGTGAAATTTCGCACACCCAAAATAAAGGCAATTCAGAGAAAAAAGGGGAAAAAGAAAAATTGCCACCCTGACGACGGTAGAGCAAACAATTATTACTCTTTTGAAAAGCCAATATGGAAACAATTTTATGGGTTATTCGTTTCTTATGATTCCAGAGCGCTTTCTTTTTCCTTTCTATAGAAATGGAAAGTATAGTTGAGAACTAATTTCCTTCTTTTATTGCGATTGAAATAGTTTTTGTTTTTCGGATTCCCATAAATTCTCGATTTTTCTAGAGCTCGATGAGCTACAAGCACTGTTCTTGATTTACCCCTCTCGCAACTACGGGGACCACGTTTACACGAGCGAAACTCTTTCATTCGCGGAAAAAACCGACCAAGCCCCGGGCCCTGCAGCGAAGACCTTCACTTCGCAATTGGGTAATATCCATATATTTTAAAAAAAAGCAAAATACACATAAATTCTTTGGGACGAGGCCCCAGGTCAATTTTATAAAATCACAAGTCCGTAAAAAAAGCCAGTACCGAATATTTCAGGTATGAAAACATAGGTAAAACGGAGAAGTTTAAAGGGACTGCAACACGACTCTTGACGTCACATCGCATATAAATACAGATTGCTTACGTATCGATTTTCTCTGTTTCCAGTTGTGCGTAAATCTCAACATAACTAGTATTTTGTCTTATTTTGCGTGGCTAAATAAACTGTTTTTCATTTATTATGGCTAACGAACGATTTGTCAAGGCTTCCACAAACAGTTTAGCCTCTGTGGCTATGTTTATAGTGATAAATTACATTAAAAATGACGAACGTTTTAATTCACCAGAAAGCAGAAGTGCAAAAGCAGCATTGTAAGTATTTATTTTATGTGTTAAATAAAATAAAACATATTTTTACAGTACCTGATGTTTAAACCAATTTAAAAAATATATATTCATGTAGGTATTTATGTATTTGTTAATTATAACCTTATTTCCAACTTACTTTAAAGTGGTCTTCAAAACTTTTTTATTTTGGATATCAATCTTTGCTTAAACCATCGTTTTTACGCTCATAATCCCCAAGGACACATACAAAAATTTTGTTGCACACACAGAGGGCCCGTGAAAAGGGGCAAAGCACCATTTATTTTATGTTTTCATGATATTAGTCATTCAAACATCTTTGAATGTTTTTAACAGCAACTTACATTTTTTTCGACTGTGCCACGTAAGTAATGCCTAATAAAATTAAACCTCGCTTAAAAAGGTGGACAATGTATTAGAAACACGAATAAGCTTTAATTTATATGCGCTGTGACGTCAGACAGCAGTGACCTTAGGAAAGTTTTTTTGGTGAACCTTGGCATTTCAATTTTAAAGAACAGTTTTTTCTTGAAATATGTTTTTCAATTTTTTTAAGTTACTATGGGATTTATATACATATATGCTGTTATTTTATAGGTTTTCTAAAAAACGTGAATATACCCAATTAGTCAGGGGTTGGAGAGCGTCTACACTAGACTCAATTCTCTCGTGAGGAAATTGCGCCTAGTCTAAACGCAGCTTAATTTTACCTATAGGTTATTGATCCATTAATAACCGACCTCTATATTAATTCAGGGTGGCATATAAAATTCTAGCTGGATGTCTGCTTTGGTAGCAATATGAGACAAATTTCCAAAAGAGTGAAAAATGTTTTTGGGTAAAAAACATAGGATTTATATTATCCAGTAAATTAAAATTTATTAATGACTGTCATTAATTTTGATTAAAAAAAACATATGCTTAAACCATGTGCATTTCTACTTTCTACGAAAGTTCTTTTAAAAAGCGTATCATTTTTGCAATATTGTAAGTATACAAAAAAATTAAAAATAAAAAAATACCTTTCCCAATCAAAAAAACTATTATTGTTCTAATCGTTAAATTTAAAGCTAAAAAGAAATTTATATTTCTTGGTATTATGGTAGATATACTTATTTCTTTAATAAACAGCACATGTAAATGCTATTTTTATTTGCATCATTTAGTAACCATCACGCGTGTTATATTAAAATTTTTGTCGTTTTATTTGCAAATTACAGTACTCTAATATGCTAATTCTATTGAAATGTCTTACAATAATATATCGTCAAAATACTAATGTTTAAATCACATTGTTTAAATAATATAAACTTGTCATAATTTATCTGTAATATCAATTATGTATGTCGCGTTTAATAGTTTATCTCCACATATTATCATGTACCCAAATGCGTAAAAATTAATACACCGAATGTACGCGCCATCTTTTAAGATTGGTTTAACCGGGTTGTTTTTTTTTTAATCTTAAAAAAGTCCATGTAGGTATAAGGGTAATAATACGTTATATGATGCCAAGTACCGTGGGTGTTAGATTTTTACAGGTACATTACTGAATCTTTGCTGTAGTGCCTTTAGAGACAACATACAACGAGTCGCATCTAATCAAGATGTAAAAAAATATACAAAATAAAATAAAAAAGTATTTCTGTACATAAAACCTTATGATCAAATTTTTTTAAAACTTTTTTCTAATACCTATAGGGACATAAACTGTATTTATCTGACTTACCTTTATCTTTTTTATTGAGCATGCTTAAATATTATTAGATACGTTTTGTATTAGTTCTTCTTTCGCAGTCAGAAAAACAATTATTTTTTTATTCCTAAGTCATAGTAGGATTCCGATCTGCTTACTGTACTTTAAGGTTAAACTAAAATTCTATATGAGCTAAATTAAAAAGCAGGATCTATAAGTAAACATCAGAAAATTTAAATAGGGTTTTTACTGGTAACTGTAAGCAGTAATTCAATCATTTTTTTATTAAAAGTAGAAATTTTTTGGTATAAAGTATTTAATTATATATATTTTAATATATATATATATATATATATATATATATATATATATATATATATATATATATATATATATATATTTTTATTTTTATATATATATATATATATATATATATATATATATATATATATATATATATATATATATATATATATATATATATATATATATAACGGTGACAACGAAATCACTACCCAGCCTTTTATTTTCTTGAATAAAAACATATAGCTTTCAAATTTTAGGATGCTATAATAAATCATAAGATGCTGATTTTGAATATGATAACATTTTCTATCATTTCCGGTTTAACCGAAACGACATCATTTTTGTTTTTTTCAATGGAATCCCTGTATATTTTTTTAAAATTTGGATTCTAGAATCATTTTTGATATAAAATATATATTATATCCTATACCTACTCTGCTGTTTTTGAGAAAATGGCGATTAAAGATGCCCAAACTCCGCATATTTAGAGTTTTATGGGAAAACAAATAAATGATATAAAAAATTATTATTTTATTTAATTTTTTTCTGAAGACTCTATCTCTAAAGGGTCATAATAAAATACTTCCGGAGGTGCGAAAATTGATTTTCCAATTTTATTAAAATTAAATGCAACACCCTGTAATTTTTTTAAATTTGGAGTTTTCCCCTGAAAAAATCGAATATCCTATCCCTATCTTTTTTTTTTTGAAAAATGGCGATTGAAGATGTCCAAACGACATTTATGAGTTATAGGAAACAAATAAACGTTAGAAACATTTAATATTTTTTAATTTAATTCAAAATTTTATTTTTTAAATAACTACTTAAATAAAAACCAATATTAAAATAACAAAATTGCTCCAAAGAGACGGCCGAATTATTTAGTCTTATTAATTTTCAACATTTTTTTTTCCATTATTTGCATAATGTGGGGGTTTTGTTTAACCCATTTTCAAAACAAAAAGATAGGATGGGATATTTATATCGGAATGAACCGTAAATCAAATGAAAATTTCAGGGTTTTGCATTTAATTTTTGAAAAATTAAAAATCAGTTTTACTTCGGTAAAAGGGGAATATTTTATTTCCCCCGATAAATCTTCAGAAAAAATTTAAAATTTAAAAATAATAATTTTATACCATTTATTGTTTTCCAAAAACTCAATTGATTTTCTTAAAAACTAGGAGATAGGTATAGGGATATAATTTAGATTAGGCTGGCTGGTTAGTGATTTTTTGTTTTATATATATATATATATATATATATATATATATATATATATATATATATATATATATATATATATATATATATATATATATATATATATATATATATATATATATATATATATATACTTTTTGAAGAACGCAAGAAAATGACTTAAATTGAAACAAAAGAAGTATGATATAAAATTACCATTCACTTAATTGGACACCTTATTTATTGGTTTGTCTTCAAAAGCATAGCATTTTTTATTCGTTTCAATAAAAAGGATTTCCTATTCATTTTTACTATTATAGAAATTTATTTAATTCATATAAAGGGTGGCTCAGCGAAAAGGTCGCACCCCTATTTGTGAATCTCCTGATAAATTTAGGAAAAAACTATCGGACACGTCAATTCTGATATATAGCCGTACAATATAGGGTGGTCCAAAAAGAAGATATTGCGTCACACTTACTTGCGATTTTCAAATGGAAACTCCTATTTTTTTTCCTAATTTTTAGATTCCTTATGAAGTTTTTTAGCAACTTTGGTTAATAACGTTTATGCCTATCTTCAATCGTTGTGAAGCTATTTGAGTTTATAATAAAATTCTAGAAATAGTAATAATAAGAGAATATATCTTAAAAATAATAATTAAGTAGTTTCCATAGTAACAAGACTTTACTTTAAAATTAAAAACAATTCTCCGAGTATTTAAACAACAATAAGCAACTTACAGTTATACGCAAATAGAAGTTAAAGTAATAATTAATTTGCGATAAAGAAGTAGATCAATGAATTAATAAGTGCTGAAAGTGGTGTTTATTTACCGCCATGCAATAATAAAGATTTTGTTCGAATCTATTTCTTATATTTTCAAGCATATCTAAAGTTATTTGTTTACATTCAGCCGTAATCCTCTCCCGAAAATCTTCAATTGAATCTGGCTTCGTACCAAAAATTTTACTTTTTAAATGCTCCAAAGAACGTAATCTAAAGGACTTAAGTCCGGAGATCTCGGCGGCCACTCAATGGGGCCTCGTCTGCTGATCCACTAATTCGAGAAATGGGTATCCAAAATTGTCGTACTGGAGCCACATCGTGCGGTGGTACACCATCTTGTTGGAAAAAAGGTTCTACAATGTGATTTCCGAAAATGCTGGCCCACACATTTATTATGTCTGGATGTAACGCATTAAACAACCGGGTAGAAGCTCTTGCAATGAACCCATTTTGGTAATACAGTTTTGTTATTTCTACCCTTTCTTAAATTAAATAAATCATTGTTTAATATTTATCACAACCAGGTGGGTGACTTAACAATTTGAAATCAAAGACAAAATTTTTCTATTACATTCGATGGCACTAACTGATGCTAAATGTTCTTGCTGGTATTCATGATTATCAATCCAACTGTAGTATTAAGGATTTTATTATAAACTCAAATAGCTTCACAACAATTAAAGATAGGTATAAACTTTATTAACAAAAGTTACTAAAAACGTCATGGAGAGTCAAAAAATTAAAAAAAGGGGGTTGTCATTTAAAAATCTAAAGTGCAACGCAATATCTTATTTTTGGACAACCCTGTATTGTATGGCTATAGATGAAAAGACGTCCCCTAAGAAATCAAAATTGACGTGTCCGAGCGTTTTTCCCAAAATATACCAGGAGAGTCACAAATGGGGGTGCGATCTTTTCGTTGGGCCAACCTGTATAAACCTGGGGATTTAATTAGAAAACAGAAAAAAAATAACATTAAATATCTGAATTGCTCAACAACACAAAAAAGGTCAATATTCTTTTAAAGACTAGCGTTTATTCCTACTTTTATTACGTACTGGTAAATGTGTAGCATATAATTAAATTAATTTTGTTGTAACTAAAATGAATCTAAAAAAATTTTTAACGTTAAAAAAAAACAAGACGATTTGTTAAACTAACCAAGAAATAAGGTGTCTCGTTAAGAAAATGTTAATTTTATGTCGTTTCTCTTTTGTCTTAATTTAAATATTTTTCTTAAGAAATCTTATAGATTCTATGGAAAAAAACAAGGTGGATATTTTTTTTTATGAAGAAAACCGCAAATAATAACTGTAGTACGTATTTGCTTTAACTCTTATCAGTACAGATATACAGTACAGTATACAGATAAAGTAAAGGCTTTGTAAAAGTTAATATTTTAAAATATTCATTTACCTTATTAAAAACCAAATGTCTTTAATTTCAGGTAAAAACTGTAGTCCACTGGTCTCTCACCGATCCTGCATCAGGAAAACATGCAATATGTTTTGAAGTACCAGCTAGAATAACTAATTAGGAATTATAGTTATAGTGACATACAAATATTTTTTAAATTAAATCGTATTTTTTTTATCTACATATCTTTCATTTCTAAAGGTAGCAAACCAGTATTGTTTTACGATTTGTAGTGTTGGCTCTAGGATAATCAATTTTTTTTATCTAAAAAGTCAGACGTGAGACCCATAAGTAGACCACTTTGGTAAAAAAAAAATCATTTTGGAATTTGCAAAAAAGTTGTTTTTTTTTGCAGTGCTTTCAGAGACAAAAGCGGATCCTCCATTTGATTTTTTTGCGTGAATTTTAATAAATCACAAATTTGGCAAAAATATCTCTATTTTTCTTAAAATTAGAGACATCTAAAATATTTTCATAAGAAATTTGTTTAGTAAAAAAAATTCAACTGACTATGATAGAAGAGAAGGGGATACATTTCTCATCATTTAACAAATTCTAAATTATCTCGAGAACTATTCATTTTAGTAAGCTTTCTGGTAGAGATGATATTTTCCATCCTTCTAAAGTTAAAAAAAATACAAATTAAGGGCAAAAAACTAATTTTAAATAAAATAGAAAATCGCATTTTTTTAAGATTTTTGTCCACAACTTTTCCCCGAGGCAAGATAGGTACGGTGCATTCCACAATAATTCGTTGATTTCTCGACCGCAATGAAATTTAAATGACAACCCTCAGTGGAAAACCCAGCCATAAATAAGTTGCCTGACAAATATCTATTGTGTAGGCACCGCACCTTTTGAAAGGGTACAGGTCCTGATTACCTACTAATATCAATAGTTTGGATTAGCTATTTTGAATGGCCAATAACACACACGAAAATTCCTTGACAAACTCCAAACGACTGATGAACTAAGATGAAAAGACTCTGCTTAATATTAAACACCTGCAATTTGCTTTTAACCTACATAATATACCAAAAAGTAGGTACAATAATAAATAAAGGAAATTTTTAGTCAGGACCTACATGCGGATACCCAAAGTTAATTGAGTTTTACAACTAACAGTAGCATGTAAAACGAGAAATCAACGAATTATTGTGAAATGTAGTGTATAGGTAGGCATTGCTTTACATTTACCTTTTATTCCGAGAAATTAGCCGGTATAATTGCTCCTTTCGCGGCCCCCAACAGAGGAACATGTAGTTCCACTTTTATGCACCCATTTATTGTTCAACTTGGAATGCCTTGAACTTTCCACTTTGTATGTTCCTTTATTCCTAGAGTATCTAGACTGTGGAACTAACTGCCGGCAGAGATCTTCCATTCTTAATCTCCAAATATTTAAGTCCGTGGCAATAAACTACATCTTACCATACTTAGGATACCCACAGTATATTAGTACTTAGGTTTTAAGCCTTCGTGGACGGTCCCAATATATAAAAAAATATACTGGCTAATTCCTCGAAGCAGAAGCCTTTAAATACCTGTAAAAAGCGTCAAATTTCCTAAAGCAATTTGGTGGACAAGAAAAGAAAGCTTTTCTGCGGTAGTGGGATCACTGTGTGCGTGTAATGTAGCGTTTTTTATACTCGATAAAGAACAATTTTCACACTTTCAGGAGAAAGATAACACAGGCCCACAAAAAAAAGTTCTATGTGCTGGGTATCGGACTAGGATTTTCTGGGGTAAACACGAATATGAAGTAAAAATTGGGGGTCAAATAGCAAAAAATGAAATTTCAGATAACGATTTTTTTAAATTTAAAACGTCAACATCTTAAAAAATATAAAAGATACACGAAACTTTATATAACACAAACTATGCATTTTTACAAAACCTTTAATTTAAGTTATATAACCTTTTTGTCTAAATGCAATATTTTTCGAGTTATAATCAAATACCGAATTTTCAGGATTTTTTCTCTAGAAAAATTTGAAAAATATTTTTTTTTATTTTATTTGCAAATTGTGATTTATTATAAAAAACGCCAACATCGCATTAATATTTTTTTCCTATTTTGGACTGAATTTTTTTGTCAAAATAACATTTTTGTTTATATCTCCTTTATTATTCATCCTATTAAATATATTTATATAACTTTTTATATAGACAATTTAAAAAGCTCTCTTTTTTGTTTTATGAAATTTTTTGTATCTCTTACAGTTTATATAGTCGTAGTCCAAACATTTCGTGGTAGCAGGTTTTTTTGTGGGCTTGAGTAATCATACTTAGAAAGTGCCTGGGAACTTTGGTTTTGATGCAGTTATGCTATCTGTGGGCTGTAAAGTAAAGAAAAAAGATTCTAATTTACTACATACCGCATTTATATTTATATATCGATGGCTTATTATAAAAACTTTACGTATTTTCATTTTTTTCAAAAATGACATTTTGGTGGTTTTAGATAGAAAATTTATATGTTATGTATAACAGCTGTTACAAAAATTTCATCTGCGCAGTGCTATTCTACAGACAACAACAAGAACCACGTATATCAGCTGCTCCCAAGAATCAGTGGATTAAGTGTAAAGACCTTGTATATCCAAGGAAGATTGGCTGCATTTTTTAAGTGTTTACAGTGTGCTTTCTCACTTCAAAACATTTTGTGGGTGTAAGTTCAAATCCATAACATGTTAAAAAATTAAAATCTTTTTGTGCAAAATAGTGCAGCAAATCAGTTTTTTGTGTCTCCTGTAAAATTTATATTTTGTGCCATACGAGATTTTTATACTGAGCCATCGATATAGTGACGCGGTATTCCAGAATCCCCAGAGCGGATTTTGACTCGTTGAAAGCTGCTTTTTAATATTGTAAAATTTGTAAACATTTTGAAGCAGTGAAGTCCTTAACTTAGCAGTTGAAGGGAAATTAATCAGCTGCCATTAGAGATAGTCAAATCAGAGTTTCAGATACTCAAGTGGAGGCAGATGAGGCAGAACAACTATACAAACAAATTATACAGTCCAGCAGATAACAGTCGCAACTTATAAAATACTTTATTATCCTTGTGGTACATGACGTACAAAAAGTGCTATAGATGTGAATGACAAGAAAGGTATCCATGTTAGAAACATATTGGACAGTATGATCAGTAAAAATCCCAATGCTGCTTGATTAAAACGTATTTATAAGGTGCTCAAACAGATCCCTTCAAGAAATTCAGTGCTTATAACTAACAACTAAGCAATTTTTACATGCATAGATATCAAACTGTCACTTTGTTATATAAAAAACATATTTTACCGCACTAAACTTCGCTCACTGAGACGGCAATAGGGTCGCTTGCAGCTTTGGATCTGAGCCAATCTGTATTTGTAATGTAAACTAATTGTGAGTGTAATATTTACCCTATTAGAACTTATATGCGATTACTAACCCACGATGTAACCCCGTCGCTGGTGTGGCTGTCATTTGTCCAGCTTTGTTACAAGCAAAGACTGTGGTGCAGGATGCTGTTTAGTAGGAACAGGCATTAGGCCATTTTCGTAAATTTCCAATTCCATTTAAGTGGCTTTAATTCAATTCTTTCCATTGCTGTACTTAATAATAGGTTAGTCTACCATGAAATCTTGCGGTAACAGGTGTTGGGGGTAACTGCGATAAGTTGAAAGTCGTTGACTTATTTTTAAATGACACGAAACGATATTTGATAAGGGATATGTCATCAGGCTTCGCACCATACAAAAGGGCGTACACGAGTTAAATGGATTGGGTTGCATTACTCATTACTACCACATCTGCATTGTCCCAAAAAAAATTTTTTTTATTAAGTACATTTTTGTAACATAAATATTATAGTAAAGGGCTATATTGGCCACACATACTTTTTTTAATGCTACCTGTAAAAATTAAGTTTTTGACAAATAGTTCTCCTTAATGTTTAATCTCTTACATTAAAAGTCAATTTTAAGGCTAGAAAACTCTTGAGACATTTTAATAAAATTATATTTTGATTTAAAAATGGAACTGAGTCTTCTTTTCTTGTTGTAAGCTTTGACAAATAGCATTAAAAATCATCAATTCGGACATAACAACCAAGTCCAGTAGGACTTGTACACGTGCAGGGTCTTTAATTATATTTACCTGCCATCTGGAGCCTTTATTTTTGAAGATAGAAAAAATGTTTTATATAAAAATTGTAGGTCCTTTTCCATATAATCCTTTGAAATTATCAATAAAATATATCGCATTAAAAAATGGTAAAATAAGCAACTTCAACTTTTTTAAATGGAACACCCTGTATATTATGCACTGCAACAAAAGATTTTTTTTAAATTTTAAATATATATACATTGATAATATTTGGGTAAACTATTTTTAAAATATTTAAGCTTAAATTAAAAATAAATTAAAAAATAAACAGGGTGTCCCAGAATATGTGGGCAATCTTATGACAAGTTCCCATAAACTTTTTTCCTACGACCCTCCCCTACGGAGATACAGGTACATAACGGACGTCACTGAAAATCTTTTTTTTTAAATAACTTTTAAAATACTAGGCTTAATTTAATATTTTTTTAATATGATGGTAACCAGATAAGTCTTCTTAAAATAAACTCATTAAATCATGTTTGGCTTACTTAGTATGCCAGGGACGGACTAGCTCTGACCCAATAATAGCAATTTTTTTAACACCCTGTATGATAAGGGCTCAACAATATTATTTTTGGATAGCTTTAACCTTAAACTAAAAAAAAATAATTCTTAATTGACATTGATAAAATCAACTGTTTACGAGAAATAAAATATTATGGTTGGTCAAGTTTCTTACATTATACCTGGTGTTTTCTAATTGTACGTCAATATTTATGGAGGCGATTTTTGGGCCCATTTAAGAAGAAAATTTAATAAATCATTTATTATTAATATCTGCAATATCACTTTAGATATTTTATTGAAATTTGGCATACATTTTATGTATCAAGAAGCATTTTTAGTGTACCACATTTTTCTTATTTCCACCAGTGGCGTTCGTACTAGAAAAATTGAATCTAGATATTTCTCTGCATGGTGATATTGTTTACCGATATTGTTATAAACATGCAGAGCAACAGTTTTTATTTTTTAAGCAAAAACCGTGCATCGGATTGAAAAAAAATCAAGTAATCAACTTTGCTTAGAAATGATTATGGAATTCAAAAATATTTTTTAAGAGAAATCATTGGCGTACCACCAATGTCTGCCATAATAGGCAGGTCAAATTTGGTACGTATTTTAAAAGTTATTAAAAAAAACAATTTCCAGGGGCGTCCGTTATGTACCTGTATCTTCGTAGGAGAGGGTCGTAGGAAAAAAGTTTATGGGAACTTGTCATAATATTTTTAAATTTTCTATTAGATTCCGAGAGATTGCCCACATATTCTGGAACACCAGAAAGCCATGGAAATAATAAAATTGTTATGGTAAATTTGGTATGGTAAAAAGTTGAAGTTTTTTATTTAAACTATTATAATTTATACTGCTTTCTTGTCGATGGGTTATTCAGAAGAACAAAAAAGTCTCTATTATGTGTCTTTTCTATGGCAACAATAATAATGTGACGACAGTGCAAAGGAAATATCACTTATTATATCCTTAACAATGGGTACCATCCATAGACACTATTAAACACACAGTAAAAAAGTTTAGTGAACGGAAAAACTCAAAAAAAAAAGTAACACAAAATGAAAACGAAGTTTTGGATATCCTCGTTTTTTTTTTCAGGATAAATATTATACTTTTTCTATTGGATTAGCACTAACTACTTTTAATAATTTTTAAAAATCCTAAAGTATATATCTTGGATGCGGCATCTAAACTTAATAAAACAGATTATAAAATTTATTCAACCTTAAAATTTTACAAATTTCATCCATATAAATGTCCATCCAGAATCTTTCTGAACAAAACATGCAAGACCGACCTGAGTATGCATTAGAAATAGCTAGGCTTATGCAGCATAATCCAGTGTTTTTAAATAAAATTCTATTTACCGACGTGAGCAGGAATGTTTCCCTCGCCTAATTTAGCAACATAATAATTTTATTGTTTCCATGGCTTTCTTAATACTAATATAAAACTTTTTTGCAATTTATTTATATTTTAAGCTAAATTATCTCAAAAATGGTTCACCCAAATATTATTAATGTATATATATTTGAAATCAGCAAAAAAATATATTTCTTTGTAGCGCATTATATAAAGGATGTTTCATTTAAAAGAGTTGAAGTTGCCTATATTTTTTCATATTTTTAATGCGATATTTTTTTACTGATTATTTTAAAATATAATATAAAAAAAACAATTCATATAAAAAACATTTTTTTATATCTTTAAAAATAAAGGCTCCAGATGCCACGTAAATTTATTCAAGAGACCCTGTACACTTGCATATTGGTCTGCAGTTAAAAATTGAGTCATATAGTGGCTGGTTTCTATAAAGTTTTAATGTTTTGGCATGAGTTACAACTTCTTATGGTTTGAAAAAAGTATCTTGCTAAAATTCTTTTAAGTAGTGACATGTGTGGGGTAAATCTCACGTGGCCCAAGAAAAAACAAAAATCGTAATTGTAATATGTTGCAATAAAGTGTCTTCAACTTTTTTATTCAATCTTATTAAATAAACAGTAGCATCAATTGACAAAAAAAAAGAAGGTCAAAGGCTCTTCTAAAATCTGCTTACCTGAGACTTCTAGATCATTGAAAGTTTATTGTATATAGAGTTGATAAGGAAAACAAATATTTTATTTAATTTTTAACGAGCTTTTAATAAATTTCTAGAAAAAAGAAACAAAACCAAGATGGAAGAGATATGTATACAGGGCTATTTTACGGTAACACTTAGTTTAGTGTTAAAAACAAATTGGACAGTGTGATCAGTAAGAATCCCAATGCTGCTAGATTAAAACGTATTTATAATGTGCTCAAATAGATCACTTCAATAAATCCAGTGCTAATTTTAACTAAGCAATTTTTACATGCATAGTTATCGAAAGGTCATTTTTAGTTATATATATTTTTTTACCGCACTAGACTTTGTTCACTGAGACAACTATAGGGGGCACTTGCAGCTTTGGATCTGTATTTCTAATGTAAACTAACAGTAAGTGTTATATTTACCCTATTATAACTTATACGCAATTACTAATCCACAATGTAACCCCGTCGCTGGTGTGGCAGTAATTTTCCCAGCTTTATTACAAGCAAATACTTTTAAGTGGCTTTAATTCTTTTTTTTCATTGCTGTACTCAATAATAGGTTGGTCTACCATGACAGGTGTTGGGGGTAACTGCGATAACTTAAGAGTCGTTAACTTATTTGTAAATGATACGAAACGATATTTAATAAGATGCTTTAATGCTTCTTGTAAAACCTAAGGTTTTGACAAATAGTTCTTGTAAATGTTTAATCTGTTACATTAAAAGACAATTTTAAGGCTGGAAAAGTCTTGAGACATTTAAATAAAATTGTATTTTGATTTAAAAGTGGAACTGGGTAGCACTGAAAATTGTTGTTTAGTTAAAAGCGCTTTGAGTTTTCTGCCTTTTTTATATGTTACTCAGTTATATTTCTCACTATACATCAATTCTGATATAACAACCAAGTCCAGTAGGACTTGTAAGGGTCTTTGATTATATTGCTAAAATTCTTTTAAGTAGTGACATTTGTGGGGTAAATCTCACGTGGCCCAAGAAAAAACAAAACTCGTAGTTGTAATATGTTGCAATAAAGTGTCTTCTACTTTTTTATTAATTCTTATTAAATTAACATTAGCATCAATTGACAGCAAAACAAAGGTCAACAAATGCTCTTCTAAAATCCGCTTTTCTGAGACCTCCAGATCATTAAACTTTTATTGTACCTAGAGTTGATAAGAAAAACAAAAATTTTACTTAATTTTTAACGAGCTTTTAATAAATTTCTAGAAAAATGAAACAAAATCAAGATCGAAGAGATACATTTACAGGGCTATTTTACGGTAACACTTAAAATTATTTATAGACAAGAATATATTTTTAAATTGAAAAGTAACAACACATATTATAAATCATAAACCTAAATTCCCTTTTTAATTTTAAAGTGATAGGAGACCGTACCATTACTGGAGTATGAGGACAGAATACTATTTGGGAACATGATACATTTTTTAAACAGATCTTCTTCCGGCATTTCGTTGAGACAGTAGTCAGTTCTTATTAATCTCTTTTCAGGACGTCGTATGTCAATTATGCTTACTTCATATACAAAATTTTTTAATTCACTTTGGACGCCTATAGCTTCAGCGGCCCACATACAGTAATCACTTACTCTTTTACATGTCAGTCTAAAACAAAATAAGCATTACACTGAAACAAATTTTGTGATTTTATAAGCTCAATTATATTCTAAAAAAAGTAATTAAAATCAGAGTTTATTAATAAGGTAACAATATTCGTCATGTTGACTAACGAATCAGTGATGTCAAGTCGGGCCATTTCCGGCCATGTTGGATATTATGCAGGATACTGGGGTAGAATTAAGGAGGTAACGAAAAAATTGTTTTTATGCTGACGAACAAAATTTATTGATTCATATCAATATGCATGGATTATAGTGAAACCATTAAGGCAATTTAATTATTGAAAATAAAACTTATCAAAGCGACAACAGGACGATGAGGTACCTGGCAGATCAAACCATTTTCGATGGTATAGTCTGTCTCAAAGTATATCGTTATGGCTTTTGACGGACCATACCCCAATAAACCTTTAACGATTTTATTACCTATTGTTATTGGGTAAACCTATTTGTTCATAAGGGCTGGGGTGGGCCAGGTATTTCTTGAGTATTAACCATTAGGCATATAAATATTTTGGCTAATATTTTAGTGGCAGTGTTAAATAACCGTTTTTACTGTGCGTTTCGAAAAAGTTGTTTTACGAGAATATAACTATGTCGCGTCGAAATCATTTGTCATTAGATGCAAAACAGGTTGTGAAAAATGTGTATGAAACTTTAATCGATAGAGGTCTAATTAAACAAGAAGCTTTAAAAGAAACCTGTCTACTTACAAAAACTCCAATATTATCGACAAGGGATATTATTATTAGTGACGAATTGAACAAAAGAAAAAAACATAGTGATTTTCAATCTCACCGTATAGACAATAGTGATCAGGACCTAATAAGAAGAAAAATATATTGTCTTTATGAAAGCGGAGTTATTCCTACCTTAGATAAACTGAAAAATAAGCTAGACGAAGACGAAACCAATAGAAATATTAGCCGTGCCACCCTCCATAGAGTTGTTTGTAAAATGGGATTTAAATACTGCAAAATAGACAAAAGACAAGTAGTAATGGAATCGCACAGATTACGCACTTGGAGATTTAATTACCTTCAAGAAATTAAAAGATATGGGTTAGAAAACAGATCCATAATTTACCTTGATGAAACATGGTTCGATACACACGACACAGTATCCAAAGGATGGGTTGATTCCAGTCAAAACTGTCAGACGAAAGCACCTTCAAATAAAGGAAAACGCATTACCATAATACACGCTGGTTCAGAAGACGGATTTGTCCCAAAATGCTTGCTGTTGTCTGCAAAGAATATTAAGGATTCTAGCTTGGATTATTATGAGGATACAAGTGCAGAACTTTTTGAAAACTGGTTTCAAAATTATCTCTTAAAAAATATTTCAAACAACAGTGTTATTGCCATGGATAACGCAAGCTACCACAGCCGTCTGCTACACAAAGCACCAGCTTCATCAAGTTTAAAAACTGAAATCCAGGAATATTTGTTAGAAAATGATATTTATTTTGAATTCAGTTACAAAAAAACGCAACTTTTGGATGTCCTAAATTCATATACAATTAAAAAACAATATGTATGTGATAATTCGGCTGAACAGGGTGGGCATACTGTCTTACGGCTTCCTCCGTATCACTGTATGTTTAACGATATAGAGCATTTGTGAAACCAAGTAAAATCAAAGATCAGAGCAGAAAATGTTACACCTACTTTAAGTCCCAGTGTTATAAATTTGATAAAAAATGTAATTACTAACATACCAGTTGAGAGCTGAAAAAATTCACTACAGCACATTATAAAAATTGAGGACTCTTACATTTCTATCCAAAACAAAAGAAATCCCATTGTAATTAATCTCAATGATTACTCTGATAGTGAAACAGAATTAGATTTAGATTTAGATATTTAGATTAAAAATGTAATTATGTATAGATAATACAGTTATAAATTTATTAAAACTTTGCATATAGTTAATTTCTTAATGTAATTTTAAGATTATACTTACCTAAATAAACAATAAATTATAAATCTTTATATTATTAAAGTCCATCCCTAATTTTCTGTCCTTTAATACCTACCGATCCGCAGTTTTATTGCTGTCGGCAGGTATAATCCATAAATGAAAGCAAGAGCTAACACGGTATACTTTGAGACAGACTATACATATTTTGAACATATATCTACAAGAGACAGCCCTGCCGATCGACAGATGCGTGCAAGAAAGAAAAATTTTTGGGTACGAACCCCTCCCACTGACCAATCAGCACGTTGGAATGAGAGACAAAGTCAGCGATTTTTCTAACACTCTCGCACGGCTGCCTCTAGGAGGTATATACACGAAGGGTATACTACATTAAATATTAAAAAAATGAAAACCTTTGTAGAAAGATTATCTATAATATTTAATATATATATTTATATATATATATATATATATATTTATATTATGTATATATATATGTTATAAATATAATTTAATGTATATATATGTATAATATAATATATATTATATATATTATATAAAAATATAAATAATTTTTTATTATATAATATAGTTATATATATATATATTATATATATATATATATATTATATATTTATTAATATTTTTATTATATAATATATATTAATAAATTTTATAATAATTTAATATAAAATATATTTTTAATATTTAATATTAATATTAATATATATAAATATATATAAAATATATATTAATATATTTATATTTAATATAAAATAATATAAAATATAAATATAATAATACATATATATAATATATATATAAATATATAACATATTTTTATATTATATATAAATATATAAATATATTAAATATTTATTATATATTAAAATAATATAATATAAATATATAAATATTATATATATATATATATATTATATATTTTAAAATAAATTATATTATTAATATATAAAATATATATATTATAAATATATAAAATAAAATTTGCTAATGTGGATATATTTATATGTAGGTCCTAGGTAGGTGTATATATTTATTTGTCTGTCCACGTGATTCTGAAGTTATGGCTTGAGCTAAAATCATGAAATTTGGCACAGTGGTAGTCTTTAGCAGTGGCTAGAACCTAACAAAGCCCGTTTTTTGAATTTCGCCCCCGGGACAAAAATAGGAGCAAAAAAGTGTTTTTTTACCGTTAGTCGTACGGACAGAGGCTACTTAATATTGTCTCTCGCCTGGCGGAGACAGGCTTTTCATCTAGTTTATTAATAGCTTTTTTTTTTCTTTAAGAAGATGTATATTAATAAATTTTATAAAATTTAATAGTAAAGAACTTTGTGGTTTTTAATGAGCTTTCGCAAGGTACCTTGCGGAACTTGTAAGATTATAAAATATCCAACTCCAGATCAGATACATATTAATATTTTGTACAGCGTCTTTACACACTAAAGACTAATTAAAACTATACAACTATACACTACCAAAAACACTATATTACCTAGAATGGTGAAAACAGATCGGGGCAAAATTGTCTCGTCTGGACACTCTCATTATTATTCTACTATTCGTTTTAAAATAAAATTACCTCATTATTAATACTATAAAATATATAATTATTTAAAAAAAGTTATTTCTGAAAAAAAAACGTACTTTATAAAAAAAAAACACCAAGAACCCGATTATAGTATATACATTTTGCACTCCTTGTATAAAATTTTAGAATTTATATATTTTTAATATTTAATATTATTTTTTATTATTTATTTATCATTTATTTATTTATTTTTTAACGAACGATCCAGAGGTAACTAGAAAATAATGCCTACAGCAACCAATTACAACCGGCCTTACAGTGTAGTCTACCCACAATGGGAGGACTGAGTTGGAAAACGACCGACCTGCTCCAGGCTGACATCTGTTGGTACACCGACGGCTCCAAAACCAAGGACGGTGTAGGAGCTGGAATATATGGACAGAGGCCGAGGGCAGAGTTTTCCTTCAGCCTGGGCACTCTCGCAAACTCGCAACCATATTTCAAGCGGAGGTATTTGCTATTAAGATGTGTGTTAGAACGCTGGTTGATCAGACACGTAAGACAGTTAAAATATTCTCCGACAGTCAAGCAGTTCATAAGGCTCTTGAATCCAGCCGGTGCAATTCGAAAACCGTCTGGAATTGCAAGGATGCGCTGACCAAACTGGGTCAAAGCAACAAGGTTACCCTACTGTGGATACGGTATATCTTATAGAATGGCCAAGCAGTTCATATCAGCTTGGACACAAAGAGAAAATCTTCGGTACTGGCATGGACTTCCGGGTCTCAGACACTCGAAGGCCTTTATAAGCCCACCGAACCAACAATGTACCGTCAAATTACTGGAAAAATCAAGGGTACACCTTAAAACTCTAGTGGGACTGTACACGGGACACTGCAGATTGAAATACCACATGCACAAGATCGGCCTAGCGGAAGACGCCGAGTGCCGCATGTGCATGGAGGGGGATGAATCGGCAGAACACATACTGTGTTCGTGCCCAGAAATGGCACGACTCAGATTCGCAATCCTCGGCAATGACACCTTGTTGCCGGGGAGGTGAAAGATCTCTCTCCCAACAGGATCATCAGATTTATTAGAAGTCTGGACCTGGTGGGAGAAATATAAAAGGGTGTGAGCCACAATAGACCGATCGGTCGCGGTGGAAGGGTGTTATACCCACTCACTTTAAACCTAACCCTAACCTAACTAGGTTTTTAACTAGTCTTTAAAGAATTAATGCTTTGCTGCATTTTTTTGGATGTCTAGTGAAACACATCTGTAAAGCAATTGCACTTTTTTCCGCTCCAGTATTTCAATATACAATTTAAAAATATTACATATTTCAAATTCTATTTCATTTAAATTAAAGTTAATGTTTAAATATTGTACAAAATATAGCAGAGATCATATGTTCCTAAGCCAACTTGCATTCTACTAAACAAAATGCATACTTAGTTCATGGAAATTAGGAATGAATAAAAAGGAACAATTAGCTAATAATTTAAAAATAAAACCTTTTACAAAAGTAATCAACTTAAGAATTGATGAGTTTATTGCAATGTAGATTTTGAATCGGGTGTGCAAAATTTATATCTTATGAGTGTTTCCTTAATTTTTTTACAAATAACCAAATTCTTTAAAAATAAATATTAAGTGTGTGGATTTAATAAATCGGTAATATTATTGGAAACCAAATAATGTACAGGGTGTCACATTTACAAAAAGAAAACTTTGGCGTATACCCTTAAAACCCTAACTGGTAAAAAATAATTGAGTACGCCACTGGATTCAACGTAAAATTTACCATTAATACACTGTTGACCATTTTTTTTTCTATCTTTACTAACAACCGAGATGCGGAGGTATACTGAAATCGTCAAAATTTGAAAAACGACATGTATTTCCGAGACGAATCCAGTAAGCCACTATCTTTTTTACTGTTGCAGTTGTTTTAAAAATCGAACTCTAGAATGTGCCATCAGATTTGATGTATCTCTTGTAGTTTTGCCACTACCCTGAAAATACATCGAAAAGGCGTCGTAACAGTAAAATGTTATAACAAGTTTTAAGATAATCATTTATTTTAGGACCATTCTCTAGAAACTTTTCAATTGACACAAGGGTACCAATTAAGGAAATTACCTCCCTTTTTCTTGCCCCTGTTTATAATTCTTGTTAATATTTTTGTATAAAGATATACCGGAATGTATAACTTTTATAATATACAGGGTGATTCCTAAGTTGACGCTTTTTTTTAACTGTATATAGAATTCATTAAAATAAACAACTTTTTTAAAAATACTGAAAAATAAGAAACTTACATTCATTTAGTCTTTCAAATACAGTCCTGTCTAAAGTAAGTTGTCACAGCCCAGAAAGTCTTCTAGGCTGTAGTGCTTAGACACGTTGGACGTGATTTTTCCGCAATGTTGTCCACACTTTTTTTTTACTTAAACCTACCTAACTTGCAATCACCCGAGTACTTGGGTCCAGAATGAGCCCGCAAGAGAAACCGTCGCGCGTAGAATCTCGAAGCAGCGGTCACAGATTAACAACACTCTCCATAAATAAGAAACTTATCCACATATTAATTCTTTTTGGATTGTGCCATTTTCGCGATCGATCTAACAATGATTTAAAATTAAAATTAACTCTTGCCTCGTCCGTTTAAAGCAGGGGTCTCCAAACTTTCCAGCCTTAGGGCCATACTGATTACTCCAGTAAGTTCCGAGGGCCAAAACCATATTATCATTGTTGCCGGTGGTAAGAAGTGAAATAGTCCACTGATGAAAAAAAAGTCCGAAAAAGTACACAACGTTTAAAAAAGGCTGCAAATCGGACTAAAGTCCGCAAAACGGCAACACTGCATATTATTAATTTTCCTGTCATTATCTGTAATTTCTAGATTAGTCGTAGAATACGAGCCATGAGGAGTAACGTGACACGACATCTGGTGGACACAAGCGGAAATAGGTAGTACCTTCTATCGCTAACAGATGGCGCTAATAGCACGTACAGAATAATCTCGTTGGTTCGAGAAAGTTCTGGTGTCTTCCACTCACTTCTAGATGACAGTAATTGGAATATATAAGAAGGCTAGTGGCGCAACCACAAGTCAGTTCCTATGACACTGTTGTTAAATAAAATATTGCATACCTCCTTAAAACGTGTTTGTGCGTGTTTAAGTTTAAGACATCTTTATAACAGTATTTTGATTTGAATTGTTGCTTTTGTGTGTGAATTAGTAGTATGGAAAAGAAGCGAAAAATTGATAGTGAATGCAGAAAATTCAAAGATCAGTGGAACATTCAGTATTTCGTAATTGAGTCCAGTAACAAGGCGCTATGTTTGATTTGCAATGAAAGCATAGCCGTTCTCAAAGAATATAACATTAAACGTCATTATGAAACAAAACATTTTCAAAATTACTCAAAATATACAGGAAGTTTGCGGACAGAAAAATTCGAAGCTATGCAGCGCGGATTGAAATCGCAAGCAATCTTCATTTACAAAACTCAAAACTGAACAAGAGCTGCAACTCGTGCCAGCTTTCAGTGTGGCCCTTGAAATTGTAAAACGTGGAAAACCATTCACCGATGGAGAAATGATCAAAGAATGCATAATTGCAGTAGCCGAAGAAATGTGCCCTGAAAAGGTAAATTTATTAAAAACTGTCAGTATGTCAGCAAACACTGTGGCTCGAAGGGTAGAAAACATCGCTGAAAATATATCCTCTCAACTGTTCGACAAAAATGGACATTTTGAGTGGTTTTCTTTGGCCTTGGATGAGTCAACGGATGTGTCAGATACTGCTCAGGTGTTGATTTATATTCGAGGAGTAGATAAAAGCTATGAAGTGCACGAAGAACTTCTTGATATGTATAGTATTCATGGCACAACTACTGGTACACATATTTTTAAAGGAGTTGAAATGGCCATTAATCAAAAGAACCTTCGATGGAAAAACTTGAAATGTATTACAACTGATGGAGGCAAAAACATGAGTGGGAAAGATAAAGGAGTGGTCGCTCTTGTGTCAAAGGCTGTAGAAAATGACGGTGGTTCAAAACCATTAGTCTTACATTGTATCATTCATCAACAGTCTTTGTGCGGAAAATGTTTGATATGTCTGACGTTCTGAAACCAGTCATATCAACTGTTAATTTTATCAGATCTTTTGGGCTGAATCACCGACAATTCCGACAATTTATTGAAGAGATTGGAGAAACTGACTTACCTTATCATACTGCCGTACGCTGGCTTAGTTGTGGGAAAGTCCTTCAGCGCTTTTTTGAACTTCGAGCAGTGATCGAAATTTTTTTGAATGAAAAGCATCGCCCTCTTACTGAATTACAAAACAACGCATGGCTGTGGAAGTTAGCATTCTATGTTGATTTGACAAAACATGTGAACGAACTGAATTTGGGATTGCAAGGAGAAAACCAGCATCTTCCTGATTTATACACTAATATCAAATCATTCCGGAAGAAATTGAGACTGTTTCAATCACAACTACGAAGTAAATGTTTTTCACATTTTAAAACATGTGAAATATTCACACACTCTGAGATGTCTCTATGGACTTTTGCATCGATTATTAAATAAATTTGTACTGTTGAACCAGCCTCGGACTTCAAATGGATAAATGATTAGATTCAATCATGATTGCTAAATGCCGGAATAAATTAAGAACAAATATCAAAACTCATCTTTTTTGTTGGAATTTTATAAGAGTCTTCCACTGACACAATTTGATAATTTGCATAAATTTGCTCGTGGTCTGTTTTCTGTTTTTGGTACTACTTATTTGTGTGAGAAAACCTTCTCCAAAATGAAGTACACAAAAATGTTTACAGATCGAAATTAACTGATGAGCATCTTAAATCTCTTTTAATAATTGGTACAAGTAAAATTAGTCCACAACTACAAACTATTGTCAGTGGAAAATCTCAATTACATAAATCTCATTAGTATTTCATATGTCATTATGTTTGTTATAAGTTATGTGATTATTTAAAATGTATAAAATGTTAGTTGGATTCGTTTCAATAATTTGTTAGTTATTATATACTGAAGTTAAATTTTCTGCATATTATACATGTCTTTACTCATTACAATTCTGTGTTTCTTTATCCAACTTATCACAAAAACAATAACAATAAGCCTACAAGAATGTTAGGAGATAGCGGAGTTAGCCCATGACCATATCAATGTAGATGTCATATTAATAATTATTCAACATAAAATTAGAATACTTCAGTAAACTAAATTTAATTTGCTATAAAAATTATTTATTCTCTAAAAGGAGTTTTCAAGTATGCTAGCTCTCCGCGGGCCAGACAAAATCTGTCCGCGGGCCGGATGTGGCCCTCGGGCCGTAGTTTGGAGACCCCTGGTTTAAAGCAATACGACTGAGTCAGAATGCGTGATTAACAAGACAAAAAAAAAAAGGGAAAAATAAGAAATACACTATCTTTTTATGCTTAGGCCCGCACTAGACACACATTTTAATAAATTTATGTAGCTTTGTTATATTTGGTTTTAAAAAATTTTATTTAAAAAAGTTGCTTATTTTAACGAGTTTTATACACAGTTAAAAAAAGCCTCAACTTAGGAATCACCCTGTATAAGTTTTTAATAAATAACTTACCTAAAAATGTGATCAAACGCCAACAGTACTTTTCTATCAAAAATTTGATTGTATAATGAATGCTGCTCCAATCTAAACGATTCTGTATAGCCTTGTGATTCTGAAGTAACAACATGGTCTGGGTGAAAATCTTGTAAATGATTTATGATGACGTCATGACTACCAGACATTGTGCATTGTGGAAGCGGACAATTGTAGGGCTTATATGGACAAACAGCTAAAAAGGGCACACATAATTATAGCTTTTGTTCTTTACATACACTTTTTAAAACAACAAATAGGTTACAATAGTCAAGTGTTTTTATAAAAAAAAGTCAGTCTAAAAAAAATCAGTAACTATTAATTTTCAATGCATTTGAACGAGTGGGTATCCATAGCCCACTGGTAACATGCTGGACTTGTAAAATGGAGTTATTTGCTGAAATTTTATTTTGCCGTTTTGTGCTTGAAAAAATGATAAGCCGTTTCGTCATAATGACCTTCTATTAGTAAAGCTAGATACAGGGTGTTTTCTACCTTCGTTCACTCACGTTTTGTACACTTCAAAAATTTACCTGAAATATTCTTGTTTCGTACACTGAATTATTTAATTAATTTTATGCTTCTCGTTTCGTACACCGACCATTATGGCGACCCAAATAACTAACTAAATAAATACCATATTGAAAATTATTAAAATTTTGTTAATAACCTCTACGTAGGAATAATTTAGATAAATTCAAAAGCCCTTAGTTCTGGTTGATCGTGGTTAGTTCTGGTTAGTTAAAGCTGCCTTTTATTTTCCCCAATTTTATTTCAGACGTGATAGATCACTATCCTATGTGGATTACTAGTAAGTATAAGGGCGAAATATGAAAAAATTGAAAGTCAGTTTAAAAGTACGGCTTCTATTGCTTGAAAGAATTAGGGAAAAAAATGGCGAAAAATAAGAAAGAAACCTTTATGACAGGATGGTCTTTCAAAAATAACTGATCTTCTATTTACATTGCTAAATATTTCAAAAAAATAAAAAGTTGTTACATGTCGTCTTGTCACCACAACTTGTCACATTTTAAGAGGTTAAAATATTAGGATTAAATACTTTAATCCCTCAATATGAAGAGATTAGTTTAAACTCGATTAAAGCCACAATTTTAAAGCGGTGCATAAGAAATATTAACATTAAACCAATTTAAACTGTTAAACGCGATAAAGTCGATAAGGTGTATATTAGGGTGGAGTGAAAAGCTCTAAAATTTTTTTTTGGATTTGAGATTTCTAATAGTTATAAAAAGTTGCTTGGCTTGGTTTCTTGCTTACTTTTTTAAAATTAAAAACAAAGTATTTCAGAGCTCACTACATGGAAGTGACTGCTTATCGAGGTTCTTCACATCCCAGCCCTATCACCCAACCTACGCTGGGATTTTGAGGACCTTAAAAATGATTATTTATTCTTGAAAATTATATTTCTTCTTGGTTTCAAATGTTAGCATTAAAATTTGGAACTTTAGTTTTGCTTTTATAAAGTCATCTCGTCTACCGAAACCACTTACTGACGAAGAAGCCTCAGTTACAAGCTTAATGCTCCGTTCCACTGCTTGTGTGTGGCAAAAAAA
>JAHBCN010011449.1:0-29078 GCA_019359885.1 Listronotus oregonensis | reverse complement strand
CCCCCAAAACTTTTTTTTTTTTAATACGGCCCTGGTTTTTTTATTTCATTTTTTTAAATGCCTTATTATCCCAATTAAAAAAATATATAACACTTAATATTTATTTAACAAATAAGAAACGCCCTATAATAAATTATGTGCGTTCCTTGTCTAACTCATTGACTCTTATTGAAAATATGTTTATTTAGAAGAAAAATATTAAGTCTTATATATCATTGTAATTGGAATTAAAATTACTTCAAAAAAATGCAATAAACAATCAAGGGCCGTATTTAAAAAAATTAAGTTGATGATCGTTTAGAGAAAACGAAACGTCGTAAGAAATTTTTGACTTTGCCAATGGATGAAGTAAAAAAGGTTCCAATAAGAATGTATTGTTAAATTTTTTCTATCTTTAAAAAAAAACTTGTAAAAAAATAAAAATAAAAATTGAAAATTTCAGTCTTGCCGCCAAATTTCCAAAAGTAGAAAAGATAACTTCAATTTTTCAATGATGAATTATTGGGCTCCCCTATACGCAAATAAGAAAAACAATAAATTAAACTAAAACGAACACCAAATATTTTAATAATATAAATGTTCGATATGATTTTTTTAACTTTAATTTCTGTGTGTCCTTGTTGCATAATCCTGTCCATGACTCAGCTGAAACAGTCGCTCAATTGAGTAAACTAAACTTTGTAAAGAGATAAGTTTACACAATAATTCGTTTTAAAAAAAATATTTTAAAACTTATTTTTGTCAATAATAACCAATTTTTTAATAATCACGTTAAATTTTTTAGAATAAGTTCTAAATCACCCTGACTGTACTTACTATTATCTGCCCCACCCTCAATTATGCCGCAAATAAACTCGTGGCATTTTTCGGCAGTGTTATCCACACTCTCCAAGTCGTTTCCCGTATTTCCAAGACTATCTCCGTTTACACCGACTTGACACAGCTCAAATACGGAATGTACATAGTCTTTCCATACGTCCCACTTGTCAAAACACAAAAAAAAAACATTTAATTCAAATCGATTGTAGATACCTTCTTTAAGTAACATATTCAAATACTTGGACTTGATAGAACTTAAAAATGGCACAAAACCGGTAACCAAAAAAAGAGAATATATAAATTTGTTTAAAATATACGAAAGGCACTGCTTCTATTTTGAGCTATGAAATCACTGAGTTTTGTCAGATGCAACTGACGTTTTCACTAGAAAGTCTAACATTTTTCACTAGTAATACCATTAGAAGTCAAATTATTTCTGGAAATTTTTTCGAGCTCAAAAATATTTTGAAAATTATAATTTTCTCAAAATATTCGTGAGCGAGAAGGAATTTCCGGGCATAATTTGATTTCGAATGGTATTTGGTAAGAAAATTTCACACCAATAATTATTGACGTTTATAATAAAAAAAAAATATTGATAGGGAAGCAATAAAAAAAAGTTCCCTCTATGGTAAAATTGACATAGAAACACCAGTTTCGGATGTAATATACAGGGTGGCCGGCCATATTTTGACCCATTTTAATCGAGAATAACTTTGGAACAAATAAAGGTATCAAGATGCGGTTTTTGTAGATGCACTTATATTTCTTTAAAGTTTATTCTCGTACCTTCACGATTTTATTGTGACATTCCATTAGCTCAAAAACAAAATGGCCGATTTTCCATTATAGGACAACTATGTTATTTTAAATGGAACACCCTGTATATGTTTCTATATTTTCAAAATTTAATCTTTCCCCTTTAAAAAAAATGTAACACAAGCTATGGTTATCTCAAAAAACAAGTATTTATTGACCTTCGAAAAATTTACTGCATATCGACCAACAATATTATTTAACAATTAAAATTTGTTAATGTTACAAAAAAAAAAGGATCGCCAAAGGTTTAGGTTATTCAAAAATAATAACAATAAGGTTACATTACTTTTTAAAAAAACTACTGAAAGGAAAATGCCTTCCGCCGACTTCGACGCACTTATTTAAATTGAAAAACTTATTAAAACTATTGACAAAAAATTCTTCAGGAATATTTTCTATTATGTTTCGGATTTTAAATTTTTTAATTGCTCTAAATTTTGGGGAAGTGGACTATAACACCCTCTTTCACATATCCCCACAGAAAAAAATCTGGAACAGTAAAACGAACGAGGTGGCCAGGAAATAGGGCCTCCTCTTCCAATCCACCGTTTCCAAAAACGTTGGTCAGTGAATCCTTGGTAATGTTAGCATAATGTGGTGTAGCCCCATCTTGTTGAAAATAGACGAAATTCAATAGATTTTTTTTGCAATTGGGGATAAAAAAATATTTCCAGCATATCAACGTAAGTCCAAGAGGTTACAGTTTTAAATGAAAAAAAAAATCCCAAAAATTTTTTTTGCTTTGACATACCACACCAGACTGTGACTTTTGGGAATCTCTAACGTGTTCGTATATTGTCGAGGATTTTCTGTTGCCCAAAACCTGCAGTTATGCTGATTTACTTTTCCATTGAGGTGAAATGTGGCTTCGTCTGACATTATTAGTCTATCCAAAAATGTATATTGTTCCTTACTAAATTTTGAATTCTTGGCAAAATTCCACCCTTTGTGGAAAATCAGTTTCTTTTATTTCTTGTAACATTTGAATTTTGTATGGCTTTAATTTAAGTTTTTTTTTTCATGATTTCTTGTACTGTAGTTTTAGGAATATGGACTGAACTTGAGATTTTTCTGTTGACAATGTTGGATCTTCCTGAGTTATCTCCAGAATTTGTAACGTTTTATTTAGCAAATTCTCATTGTTTACTAATTTCTTTTTTACGGGCTAAAGATCCTGATCCAGAATTTTCTGTACCAGATTTTAATTGAATTTTTTGTGGGTGGAGCTTTATTAAACATGTTTCTAAATCTTCGGGTTTCTTTTTCTGATTTGGTTTCGCAAACATAATAACACATTTTCCCCTTTTTTGCTTAACGAGAACATTTTGCGCTTCCTAATTAAAATAACTTGTCAAAAATGACCAACAATGGCTGACAATGAGGCTTGTTGCTGTTATGGAAACGAGATAACTTTGTTTCCACAGGCGACTTTTCAAAAATCCTTTTAAAATAATATTCCTATTCGACATACAGTCAATTCTTTTATAATAAATGCGTTATTTTTTAAGATAACCATAGCTTGTGTTACATTTTTTAGAGGGGAAAGATTAAATTTTAAAAATATTGAAACATATACAGGGTGTTCCATTTAAAATAACAAAGTTGTCCTATATCGGAAAATCGGCCATTTTGTTTTTGAGCTAATGGAATGTCACATAAAAATGGTAAAGATACGAGAATAAACTTTAAAGAAATATAAGTATATTTGCGAAACCCGCATCTTGATATTTTTATTTGTTCAAAAGTTATTCCGATCAAAAGGTCAAAATATGGACGGCCACCCTGTATCTTATATTACTTTTGAATATTAAGTTTACTTTACTAAAACTGGTAGAAAATTTTATTTCAGCGATAAGTCTACCAAGACTCTAGGTCTACTTTATAACATTTACCTTTAAGGATGGTTCAAACTTTTTTTTACCAATATTAGTTACATAGAAGCATCAGTTTCGGATGTAATATATTTTATATGATTTTCTAATATTACGTTTACTCTACTAAAGCTGGTAGAAAATCTTATTTTAGCAAAAAGTCTACCATGCATAATAAAGACGGCCCAAACTTTTTTTACCGATTTTACTAACATTGAAACACCAATTTCGGATGTAATATATCTTATATTTTTTCATAACATTGACTCTGATTTATTAAAATTGGTAGAATGTTTTGGTAAAAATGTGTGGAAATTCAACACAAAGTCTTTATATTGTATTGTTTTAGGTAATATGTATTTTAAAAACTCTTGGTTAAAAATAATACATATTGTTGAATATATTTCAATTTATGAGCCATTTTATTGAATCTGTATTACTAAAATAGTTAAAAACCATTTTATTTTTTTATATATATCTGCGGCGATCTAGCATCTGGCAAAATACCGACTAATTATTATTGGTTTTATCCAGAAGGCTATGCTTATTTTGAAGACAACTGTCAACATGAATGTTTCTACAAAAGCTCTTTGTTAAACTGGTAGACTTGCTATTGATTGTCTATCGAAAAATTAAGTGTTTTTTTTAGAATAAATAGTTTTGCAAAATATAACATTTGCATTTTATGCAAACAAATATCGGATGTCAAAACACATTACCGTACTATGCCCTTTTTGGAACAGCTCGTTGCAGAATATGACAGTGAATTAGAAGAGGATAATTTGTTCTTGATTGTGCAACGATTTTTTATTGAAAAATCAAGAAAATAGAACAACAGAAATTTTTTTTAAATTTTATAAGATTGATATGTTATTTTGATTTTTTTTTATTATAAATATAATTTATTTAACATGAAAACGATAAATTTAATATTTAAAATGTTATTTTTATGTCAAAAAAGAAAATACAGATTGCTACGAAGACAAGAATTAAACAAAATTGTTTCTAAATATTATCAATTGGATTATTCGCCTTTGAAAAGGAAGAAGTAGAAAAATAATTCAAGGTACTTTTCCGAGTTTTTTTTTCAAATAATATAATATAAATAAGTTTAACAAAATACGTTTCATAAAGTTGTGTATTGTCAAATGTCACTTTTTCTTATGTCAAAAAATGTCCACTATAATACCCTCCAGGGTACCCCAGGAAGAGACAATTTCCAAAACAATACATAGGTTACCATGGTAATGTTGAGAAATGCTTGTATTTCATTGGTCGAAAAATGTTGGTGTGAAATTTTCACCATATCTTCTTCAGAACGTTTTCTTTTAGTGCAATTTGTGTTGTTTAAGATCGCTTGAAAATTGTACCTTACATTATATTACTTGGCAGAAGTATTATTTCTTAAATAATTTAAATTAAACAACTTTTATAGTCATCTTGAGTACATGTTAATACCAAGGAAGTTTGAAGGTTTATGGAAGGTCATTGCTGTAGAACAAAACTGTCCAGGCGAGCAGGTCAGCGGGGATAGGAGAACAAGTAGAGATCGAACGCTGTAAGAACAACACGGTCTCATATGGCAAACTGATATAAAACCGTGACGTATCGGTGTTGTTCTAACAGCGTTCGATCTCTACCACGGAATTCGCGCAATAAACAGTAGGTCAGGTCCGGACTTCCATAATTCTTTATTACCATATAAAAAGTTGACATCATCAAATGTCAAATTTACACTAACTATACTTTCACAGTTTCTTTTTTGCACAACATTGTTGGGTATTAAACGAAACTATTATAGAATATTTAAAATTACTGTGTAATACTGGATTGTATATTATCTGATTTAATATGAAAAGAATTGATGGCGCCAATGTAAATTTAAATGGTCGATATTTTTGGGAGTTATATATTTTTGCCATTATCTGAATAAACTAAATAAAATATATAAACTTATCACCAATTTTGTGATAAAAGAAGGGCAAGATAGTCATAGGCGTGCGCACAGTGGGTGCCGTGGCACCCCCACTACTCTGAAAAAGATTACTGTATTTAAAATATGAAAATTATTATTTGGTAAGGTTCGATTTAAAAATTACACGCGAACGCACCTTCTCGAAAATGAGTATAGCAAAATCAAGATCCACAATGCGCCAAGAACGTTTAGAAAATCTCCTGGTTCCATTTGTGGAACAGGAATTAGCCGCAAACACTGATATAAGTACTGTGATAAACGAATTTAAAAAAATTGTACCTTATGAAAGAAGAATGATTTTATAATAAATAATGTATAATGTACTCGGTTTGTTATTATTTCATAAATAGTTACCAAATATTCCTAAAAATATATTCTTATTAATTTATTAATAATTAATTTTATTAATAACAGTGTATTAATATCGATATATTGTTATTCATAGTTTTATTCACTTCATTATTATTAATATTATTATGATTTCAAGCCACACGGCTTTGCACTCTCTCTAAGGGGAACATTCACTCATTCCAGATAGCTTCAGATATTAAAAGGATTGAGCTCTGTGGGAACCCTTTCCATGTTTTCGGGCTCTAGATGACATTATGTTTTGCTGTATTCCCCACAAATTTCCGGACAGTCCGAGCGGTCTCAAGTAGCACTGCCTTTGTATAGCCTTATACAGATGTTCACCGTAAAAGAGTTTTTGGTATAATGCCAGTTGTTGATAAAATTATGGGGATCGTTTGGACGTTATTCATTCCCCACTGTCTTTTTATTTGTGTTTCTAGGTTTTTGTAATTGGCAATCTTTTTATTGTATTTCTCCCGTAGGTTGTTGTTGTTGTTGGGGATAGCGACATTGATCAGTGTTGTTTTCCTTCCAACTTTATCCACAAATACAATATCTGGTCTATTGTGAGCAACAGTTTGGTCTGTAATTGTTGATGGAGTATCTTGGCTGCTGAATCGTGTCTTTCCTTTTATTCTGATGCTGCAAATGCTTGGCAACCCCCCGTTATATTCTGGATTGTCTCCGATGTTTGACATCCATATCTGCATCGATCGTTCTCTATAGACGGGTCTCTAACGTGCTTCAGATAGTTTTTCGTCGGAATAACCTGGTCCTGTATAGCCAATAAGAAGCCTTCAATCTCTGGGAATATCTTTCCTGACGTCAGCCAGTAGTTCGACGCGAACTTGTCGACATTTTTCTGGGTGACCTCATTGGGGTGACGTCCATGAAGAGGTTTCTCCAACCAGGCTTGCAGCTTCTTCTGGTCTGTTTGATGGTATCTGCGCATTTCACGATCCATCAGTCACAACGGTGTTGAATCGTCGGCTCCGCATATTGCTTGGTGTATCGGGGAAGGGCCTGCCTGTCTATGAAAATAACTACGTAAGTTTATTATTTGTTGGTCTAATTGCTTACCAATATCCACCAATCCTCTTCCTCCTTGATATCGTGGAAGCGTTGTTCGTTCAGTTGCACTACGAGGGTGATGTTTGTGTGCCTTTGTAAGGAGTGTTCTCATCTTTCTCTGTAACTTATTGATGTCAGTTTTGCTCCATTCCACAATTCCAAATGAGTAAGTGCGGAGCATGCGTATGTATTAAGCATCTTAAACAGATTTTTGCTGTTTAGATAAGTTTTCGACACCTTCCTTACCCTTCTTATAAACTCGTTTGTTATTATTATTATTATTATTATTATCTCGGCACCCACACCAGCTTTACCCTGCGCACGCCTATGAAGATAGTTTAAATGAGTTTAATTGAATTATCATATTAAAGGATCGATATATGGAAAATAAAACATTGTCGAAAAAAACTTACTTTAGATTTGTAATCAGCAGCGCTTCTGTGTGCAAAAATCATCGAAATCGGCGAAGGTCAAGAAAAGTAAATAATAATTTAGACTGGTTGTTTGTGTTTTAGGGTCATACAATATGTTAAATATTTATAATTTGTATAAAAGTACAATAAAATAGTGTCACCTCATGTAAGTAACAAACAAATTTAACGAGAAGTATAGAATTTTTTACATAAGCAATTTCAGATCCAAGCTTTTTTTGAAGCAACTGAGGCTATGGATGTAATGTGTTTGTGCCTGCTAAGGTTATTCTCAAAAGTAACGTCAAAATGATACAATGGGGAACCAAGTTGCAGAATGTTCGACGAGGGGGAAAAGAAAAAACAGTCTACCATATCCTGTGCGAATGTATAGCATTGAATCACAAAAGACAGGCATTATTTGGGCAACCGAAAATGAGCCCACAGGATTAAATTAACCAACCAGTGGCGGGGTTATACAGAATTTTTTTATTTTTAGTATAGTTAGTGTCTTGGTAGAAGCTAGAAGGATGACGTTACAATATTATAAGTAAGAAACAATAAACACAAAATTATAGTCACAATTTAATAAACACTAATCACTAAAATAAGGAGGTTTTTATTAAACTTCTGCAACCACAAAATAAAATCACACACAGCAAAACAATCGAAATTAATACGGCGCGGGGCGTATAATTTAATACGCGCCGCGCCGTCGCACACGAAAACGGGAACCCGGCTCTGTCAAAGGTATAATAAGTTGCCTACCCACACACTGATTTATCAGTGTGTATGTAGGCAACACACTACAAATTTCGTTGAATTTTGTAACTGCACAGAATCATAAGGGCCCCTTAATGACAGTTATTTTCATAGTGGGCTGGACATTTTTTGATCGAATAGGTCATAGTACTGGGCTTCCATAAACCTTCAAACTTCCTTGGTCCCAGCATAAACCTAAAGAACTAATAAGTCTATTAAAGGTAACAGAAAGTTCTAGCTAGTTGGGTTTCTTTAAAGTTACAATATAAATAAACACACAGTATAAACCTAGACTCACCTTTCAGTTAATATAGCTTTACACAAAGTATTAACCTGCGGCCACCTATTTAATTTCTTCAAATACGTTAGTCTTGATTGAGGTATATTTGTGCATTGAAGCTTGGCATTTAGGGAGTTTCAAGTACTTCTAGAATTTTTTCGTACTTATTTTGAAGTTCGAGTACCATTATATATAGCTGAATCTAAAAATAGAAGTAATATGGAGATTAAACCAAGTCGACATGTCCTATATACTAATGGAAAAAATAAAGGGTCCATAAAAAATTTCGAAATTTTTTGGTGATTTTTGACAGGCTCCAGTTCAGTGAAAAATGGTCATATCGACAATCTAAAAAAAGCGATTCAAAGCTTTAAGATCCTAGTTTTGAGATCTTTTGGCCAAAAATTTTTTGGAGTCGCGATTGTTACGTAACCTAAAGAAATCCCGAATTGTGGAAATTTTTTTAGCTAGACCATCATGTGGGTTGGATTGCCTGTTTATCCAGCTTCAATTTGCTTTTTTAAATCCATTATAAGTCCATTTTTCCCAGAGATATCAAATTTTAAATGAAAAAGGACCCTTTTGCCGATATCTCAGCAACCAATGGACTTATAGAGAATCGGAGGGCAGTTTCAAAATCTGGAATAAATTTCTTTTTTTTTTAATTCTTGACATGAACTTAAAAACAGAAAAAACATGCAATTTACGGTTTTTTACAAAGTCATCTGCGCAACTGCGAATTTTGGTGATAGGACTAATGTTGAACATAACTTTTACACGAAAATTGAAGGTCTTTCGAATTACTTACTTCTTGCTCAGCATCAATTTTATTTTCATCCACCATTTTTTGCATCATCCTTTCGGCAAGGCTTAACAGTAATTTTCTTTTGGTTTCATCTTTGGCTCCTGCAAGAAAAAATAATTTTTAATATATTATAAGCAACTCTTCACACCAAAATTGGATAAATCTTAAAACCATCAAAATTTACATCTATTGATTAATTTCTTTAATTGCAAGTATATTACGGAATTTAACTATTTTAAATAATGTAGATAACACAAAAATGGCATTATACCCAAATTAAATTTTTTAAAAATTTTGAAAATATTTTTTCTAATTTTGACATAAAAACCATAGCTGTAATCTGTAATGTGCATCTATATAATTGTACGGGTCACTAAATCAGATTTTTTTTCAAGTTATTTCATAAATGGCTTAATTTATGAAATTCAGATGACAAACTTGTAGAAAATTATTTTTTTAAAAAAGTTCTTTGAAAAGAATTGCTAATATTGATATTTCTGGAGATATAGAGCAATCACTTTTAGTTTATTATCGGAAAATTATGAAAATTTTTAATTAATTATTCTTGAAAATTTTATTTTATTAAAAAGTCATTGCTCTATATCTTGAAGTGCACATAGCTACGGCGCATTAGGTACTTTTGTAGAGCATTTACTCTTGAGTAAATCCCACTTTGGACCAATATGATAGCGTTAAATGCGGCTGAGATATAGAAATCAAGACAGAAAAAAAATACCTTCTCCTCTGGTAGCTTGCAGTACAATACTCATTACATTCCAACAATAATATGGATTTTTCGGTTTTTGTTTGTAAAGAGCCATCGCACTTTGCTGTTGAGCTTTAAAATCGTTTATTCTGACGTAGCTCATAAAGAGATGTGTGTGCAATTCCTCATTGGTTGGATCTAGTTTTACGGCATTTTCATAAAGTTGACATATTTTTTCCACTGTAAAAAAAAAGTTATTATTATTACTATACTCGCTGCCCCGACAGCCTGGCAATAACAAACACAACAAAAAAAGAATTAGCGCTGTTGCAGAAACACATATTTTATTTATTTCACGGGCATTGCCCAATCTTTACAAAGGTAAAAGAGAAATATAAAACTAAATTGTACATAATTACATAATAATACATTATCACAATCAGTTGCATTAGGAAAGTTAAAAATTGCAACGTGAATCCTATTTTTCTATAACCATGTACGCTAACATTCCTTCTAATTTTTTATAAAATAATAAAAATTCAAATTTAAATAGTAAATTTCCCTTAAAATCGTGGCAACTGCGCTAAAGTGTAAATAAAATTTCTTTACCAATCTAAAAATAACTAAACAAATAGACCGAGTTGTTTTTTCAGGCCAAGCAGCGCCCGGCATAACGAAAACTCCTATGCCAAGGCGTCGACGATCCAAAAAAAGCGGGCCCCCGGAGATACCAAAAGGACAGGCAGTTGCGAAGAGGGGAAAGGAATCGAAGAAGCTCGACCAACGTGCGTCAGAAAATTCAATTTAGTAGGACATTTGGCTTTGTCAGTAAACCATTGTCTGAAAGACAAGAAGAAGCCCGACCAACGTGCGTCAGAAGATTCAATTTAGTAGGACATTTGGCTTTGTCAGTAAACCATTGTCTCTCCGCTATTTACGAATAAGACATCTGGCTTCGTCAGATAAGCAGTGTCTGAAATTTTTCTCGGTTTCTTAGGAGTAAGACAGTGAGCTCTGTCAATAAACCATTGTCTAAAAATTTATTTCTATTTCTTACGACTATCACAGTCATCTGAGCGGTTAAAATAGGACCCATGACTGGAAGGTTTTTTTTCATTCTTACGCTAACGTAAAAATTCTCTAACATTCAGGGCAATGGCCGAAATGTTCTATTAAGTAGTTTATAGAAAAATAGTAATTGTTCTCTATTGGCAAGGTGCGAAGTATTTGGTGGGGACAGCTGAATCGATTGCAGCGCTCGCTGTGGTCAAATTTTTCAATAAATCATGCTCAATTCAAATGTAAACTATTAGATAAAAATAATAAAAATGGTGCATTATAGTTTTTGTGTGCTTAAATGTCAGAATACTGGCAGAAATAGTCACTGCAAATTTTATACATTTCCAACTGCTAGTTGGAAATTAGAAAAAAGGTCAAAATGGAAAAATGCAGTTAAAAGAAAAAAGTAAGTAGCCGAATGACGTTCGGGTTTCGAGGTTAGGCGAACTTTCAAATTTGACATAACAAGAAGAAAAACTTATCGTTTTTTGCCGTGTACCGTTTGTTCCTGCCTTTTCTGAAGTTTTTAATGATTTGCGAGATTCTTTTTAATAGACTAAGTATGCCGTGGGGTCTTGTGATTTGGAGATATTTATAAGTTAACATAAAAAATTGTTCTTTATTTTTATTTCTATCTTTAAGCTTGTTTTCTCTTCCTGTAACTATAAACTTGCAAGATACCCACTAGATATAAGTTTGTTCTTTAATTATCATAGTTTCTGAATATATAATAAATTAAAATTAATAATTTGAAACAATAAACTGTAACATTGTCGAAAAAGCGAAAGGGGAATAAATACACTAGTGGGGTGAGTCGCCTCCTAGTGAGAGGGATCGATTCACTCCCATCGCGCCATCTAGGAGACAGTACCCAGCTTTGAGGCCGTCATCCCCTTTGTGACAGGGTGGGGTGACGATACCCACAGCTGGCGACATCTAATATCAGTTCCGCGTAGTGATCCGCAGATTTCTTCGGAGAACTATGAATTTCATGCAGTAACCTGCAAAAATAATTTTTATTCTCTTATCGCTCCATTGTTCTGAAAAAGACCATGTGCAAAGTGAGGTTATGGTATAGGTTAAACCTTTATTCAAAGGGTTAAACACATGTTGTTAACAATCGGCATGTACTAATTAATTTTTATGTATAGTTAATTAATATGGGTTCTGATGTTCTTGAGTGTTGCAACAATACTTCAATTAATACTCACGTTGTACCAAGGTAATCCATTTGTTCTTTATATTTAAGATCTTAATTTTAACGCTTTTTCTGTATTTTTCAGCCCCGATGAAGGAACAATAAATTCTCAGAAACTCGGTAGTAATAAAGAGTTTTACTTATAAATAAACCTAATCTGACTTACACCCCAAAAACCACAATCTTGGTTTTAACTAGTCAAGTCAAGACTATCCCTCCTTTATATTTTATATATATATATATATATATATATATATATATATATATATATATATATATATATATATATATATATATATATATATATATATATATATATATATATATATATATATATATATATATATATATATATTAATTTACGAAAAATAAATAATTATAAGTAATCTTACCTCTAACATGACTTTGAAGCATGGTTTAATGCAGCCGTCAGATGTCGTTGTCATCGCGCAGGTGCCAATAGTTTGTAGGAGAAAGTTCTTTTTCTTAGCTAGTAGAGCTACCTTAAATGTTCTCGATGTCAATTTTAGACTGACACATTGTACACAAAGTTTTAAGGCATGTGTAATTAAAGTGATTGTAAAGAAGTGAAGCAGACAGGGTTTAGCTAGAGTAGTGTTTATGGAAGTAATTTAGTGAATGGTATTGTAGGAGATTAGCTGTAAAAAAAAGGTATATCTGTACTTGTTTATAGATAGTTGGTCATAATTTGTACCAAGTGTAACAGAAGTGGCAAGTGATACCGGGTGTCCCAAAAACTGTAAATAATTTCTAAATTCGATTTTAAACTTTCTAATTTCTATAGTAATAAAAAACAATTTCTAATTGTGTCATAACGCAGATAGATTTACGTCTCATAGACCTCGGAAGGCGCTTTGGGTTTCTAGTAATTTAAAAAAAAAATTCTTTGCTAAATTTAAGTGAATTTTTCTCCGACTTTTTGAGTAAATTTTGCACTCTTTTTCCCCACATTTTTTATAAAATTAAGTCCTTGATAATTTTGTGAAAGTTATATTAAAAAACTTCCGAATCCTTGAAGAATTAAGGCTATCAGTGCCTATTAAAATAGGGTCATTTTAAACCCTTTTGGCGTATCACACGATATTTTGTGGTGTAGTAATGTATATATTTCATTGCCAATAAAAACTTGTGTTCAGTTATTTTATCCTTAGTGTCTCATTTAGCAATAATCATTCTACAGGGCGTCCAAACCTTAATTTGCACCTATTGGTTTTCAGTGTACATTTAGTCGATAGCAGAGTTACTCACAGTTTCATATCTTAATTATTTAAATACTATAACCAATTTTTTAATCTGTCAATTAAGCCAAAACGGTAAGTCGGGGATCAATAATATGTTATATCATTAAAAATGCAAGTGGCTATACAAAAATACAATAATAAACAGGATGTTTTATTTGAAAAAAAAAATAAGAATTTTAAATTGGAATACTGACTGAACAAATGCACTCTCATATTATAAAAAAAAAACAACATTTTTTTTAAGCGTCGTAATCATCTAGGTTACATAACTGAATCCATAATGAAGATAATTACTAAAAAGTTCGAAACGGTGCATCACAGACCCACTGTCTTATAAAACGTTGAATTTGCTTTAAGAAGGACTATCTAATAATGTAATAAAATTTAGGGTCCTTTAGAAGATTTGCCTAGAGTTATAGAATTTTTGGACATTGCTGGAACTTAGAATGCAATAGAAACGCTAAAATTTAACTCGCGTCTAGCGACACCCCGCTGGCGAGCTTCTTGACAGTGTTGACACATGAAACATGCTTTATTATGCAGGGACTCAGCGCGTAATTTGAAAAGTAGGCTTTTTCTAAATAATGCATTTAATGTAAAAAAAGCAATTCTTGGGTCTTTTCTAATACGTCTCCGCAATTTTACGTCTGATATATAATTGGGGAAAATAAAAAGCCGCTTTGCGAACCAGAACTAACCATGACGGACTAGAACTTAGGGCTTTTGAATTTGTGTAAATTATCCCTACAGAGAAGTTATTAACAAAATTTTTATAATTTTTTTAAAAAGTGTAATTATATATTCTCCGGGTTTTTTCTAATACTTGTTAAAATTTTGTTTATTACTTCTACAAATAATTTGGACAAATTCAAAAGCCCTAAGTTCTAGTCGGTCATGGTTAGGTCTGGTTAGCAAAGCGGCTTTTCATTTGCCTCAATTATAGTTCAGACGTAAAAATGCGGGGACCTATTAAAAAAGACTCCAAATTATTACATTAAAATGTAATTTTTTAGCCGAATCATGTTTCATGTGTCAACACTGTCAAGAAGCTCGCCAGCGGGGGTGTCGCTAGACGCAAGTTAAGATCCATATATTTTAAAGTAATTTAAAACATGATAATACTTACATTGTTGCATCTCTCTATAACAGAGAGCCATAGCCTGCAAGGTAGCCTCATCTGTAGGAGTAGCACTTGTAAGATTGTCCAAGATCGCATTGGTCTCATTGTCTCGCCCCATCCTCAAAAGGGTCAAGGCTTTTAGAGCTTTTGCACAATGCAGATCCTTCGTTTTCTTTAGAACTTTGTCGCATTCTTGAAGTGCTTTTTTGTTGTTGCCCGAGTCGAGCCAATCTAGTAAATGAACACAAATAAAAATTCCTATTTTATTATAAATTAGGTCTTAATTAATAATAATAATAGTAATAATAATAATAATTTATTGGTGCTTATACACAATAGTATTTACACAAGTCACTAAGTAAGAAACAAAATAGTATTTAAAAAAAACATAGTACAAACTAAAAATTAAAAAAAATGGCTTTAAAGACAAAAAAAACGTTAAAACAATTACAAAAGTAAAACAACGTAACTACATTTCAGCGTAGACAAACAATATGTTAAAAACGGTAATCCAAAAATTCTTTGTAATCGTAGAAGGCCTGACTGATAAGGAAATCTTTTTTTCCTTGTACTGCCTGCTTGGCAGATTTTTTATGTGAACGGGAAGTTTATTATAAAATTTGATGGCCAGGTATCCCAGACCATCCTGACACCTCTTTAGACGCCAAAGAGCCGGCATCAAACTCTGCGAATTGCGCGTATTGTAGGAGTGTACTTCTTCATGTCGGTGTATTCATCGAGATGCTGTTTGACGAATATAAGATTTTCCAGTATGAAAAGTGATGGCAGAGTCAGTACCTTAAGGTTTACAAAAGCACCCCTACAATCAGCCCTATATGGCAAGCCAGCAACAATCCAAACAGCCCTCCTCTGCATCCGGAGAAATAAATTTAAGCTGTATTGTAAAAAAAAATAATTTTAACTATATAAAGCCTTTTATTCTGTAAAATACAAATTATTAAAAGGCCAAAGTCCTTCCGTGTATGTGTCTTTTCTATAATAATGCATCACAGTTATATATAATGTGTAAAGCTATTTTTTTCATAATTTTATAAAGAATAGTTTCGGCAAAGTTTCCCAACTGTAAGATTATTAAGTTTAGGAATTTTGCATTTAAGCCAAACTACAGACTCATGTTCTATTATTGGTTAAAATAACGGGGTGCAAATTTCTGTCATGGTTTCGTTATTAATCCTCTGAGGTAGGTAAAGCTAAAAAAATTATTGTTGGCAAAAAAGTATGTTTATTTATTATAAAGTTTATTTCTGAGTCAATGGTTATATGGAGATATTTGACTTCTGGTTCTTGATAAATGATGCGGTAAAATATTGACATTCTTAAAAAAAATATTTAATTATATAATTAAAGATGATAAAATGTATTTTATTGGGATTTGGTTATATATAAAATACAGGTTTTTTTAAGGAGTTAAAAGTAAGAAAGTTAAAAAAATCGTTTTTTTTTTGTATATTTTGATAGTTTAGATATTTAAGAAAATCTTCTTAAAAGGATTTTTGGATATTTAAATTATTTTTAAAGTTAGAGCTAAAGTTGTTGTTGGGTGCAATGAAGCTAGAATTGAAAGTTCGGTTTTGAGTTCGTGCTCCCAAAGGGAAAGAAATGCTCATAATCAAAAAAAATTCTTTAAATATTTAATTTAAGGTAGAAAAAATCCCAATATATGCAGCCAAAATTTTTAATGTTAAAACTTCCCTTTTTGTTAATAAAATTTAAAAAATTTTTTTTCCTAAAATTTATTGAAAGTTTTATAAAAAATTTAAAATAACTGTTTTTTTTAAAATTTAGGAAAATATTTTAAATTTTTTTTTTTTTCTCCCTTTTCAAAACAAACCTTAAAATAACCTTTGCTTTTATTTTTTAATTATTCTGGTAAATTTAATAATTTTTAATTTTAACATTTGTTGTTTTTTTAAAGCAATTTCCCAAATAAAAAAAGGGGTTTCTTTTAAAACAAAAAAAAGACATTTTTTTTTATTTTTAAAAGTTTTATTCTTATTTTAAATTTTTTAATTTTCAATTTTTTTAACATTTGTTTTTTTGAAAGCGAAATTCCCCAAAAAATTGATTTTGAAAAAACCTGCTAAAAAAAAAAATAAAAAATTTAATAAAATAATTTCCCTAAAACCATTTGCTAAAAGAACAAGTATTTTCCCGGCGAACATTTTCCCAAATAAATTCGATTATTAGGAAAAATTTTTTTCGATTTAAAAAAAAATAATACCCCCAAAAATTAAAGTTTTTTGAAAAAAACAAAAATAAAAAAAAAAATTTTTTTTTTAAAATTTGAAAAAAATTAAATTTTTAAAAAAAGTTTTTTTTCCCCACAAAAATTTTTTAAAAAAAAAAAGGGAAAATTTTTAAAAAAGGCCGGTTGCACCCAAGGGTGGAAACTTAACAAGGATTGATTTTTGATTGATTGATTGATTGTTCCGTTTTTTTTGGTTTGATTTCTTCCGGAAATCGTTCGCCAGCTCTCCCCTTTCAAAAACTTGCAGGCAACGTGAGCTTTCCCGGGCTTTTCGTGGAATCACCGGATTGTCGGGCTCGAAGCCCCGGAAATTCCCCAAAATTTTTAAAAAATTTTTTAAATTTTCTTGTCGATGGGACAAAAAAAGGAACCACCAAGGCCTACCGGTATCGCGCATAACCGTTTTCTGTCAGTACTCCCTTCCGCTGAGCGCGCAACCATCTTCCGCCATTAGGAAAATTCCCTGCGTGGGGCCCCCAGAAAAAAACAGATATAGGAATCATCGCTCACGGGCACCCCAAAAAAGGACTCCTCGTTTGGCTTGAGTTTCTTCGATCCCCGATGGTAAAAGCCGTTTTTACAGCTCCTTCAGCCGCCTTCCCCGAAAAAACTATGTAGTTTTTTTATCGCGAGCACTTCACTGATCGGAGGTCAAATAGGAACTGTTGCTCGATTTTTACTATTTGTCCGCAGATATAGGTTATGTTTGGACGTCACCAGTTTGCCCATTTTGCCCAGAAGGTAGATTTAGGCCGGTTGCACCAACACTTTTTGCGACACTTAAGTTGTTCTTAAGCATTAAACTGCCTCTTAAGTTTCAAATGTTTCTTGCACCAGCTGAAATTGGTCCTTAATGGTCCCTTAACTTTAATGTAGGTTTTTTTTTACTTAATGATCCCAATAATTTGAATTGACATTTGCAAATATTTTTTTTATTAATTTATTTTTCGTTTGTTTGAGTTTTAAAAAATTAATTTGATAAAAATTTTAAAAACGAAGTTTTTAAAAATTGTTTTGGTTGTGATATTAAAAGGTAAATCAGATTTCAAAAAAAAAAAAAATTGAAAATGAATTTTTATTATTTATGGTAATTTTGAGATTTATTTCCTTTTTTTTTTTTACATTGTTTTGTTATTTTTAAAAAAAACTGTTTTAACGAGATGGATAATCTTACATTTTTTAAGAGGGGTTAAATTAACGAAACCAACAGTGCTCCCTTTCTTGGCAAAGAAATGAGCTTTAGTTTAAAAACAAGTTTGTATTAGCTTTTAAATTTTAAGTATTTACTTGTAAATTAGGAATATTTAATTTGTTCCTATAAAATAATAAAAGTTTTTTTTAAATGATGTATTTGTGTTTATATTTTATATGAAATAATTATTCCCTTTCCATGGCCGTAAAGAAAGGGCTTTTGATCTTTTTTTTCCATATTGTTATTAATTTTACAACAAAAAATGACCAAACTAACTACTAAATTTTGTATTATAATGTCTATAAAATGAAAAAAAATTAAAGTTTTAATTATTTACAAAGATTCAAGTCGGATTACTTTATCATTTAAATGACACACAAGCTAGAAAAGGAAAGATCTAATATCAGTTAATTCTGATTATTCGCGTTGTAAAGGCCAACAATAAAAAAGAAGAACGATGCAACGTTGCCATCTTTCTAAGTAGTCTTAGTTGTTTCAATAAAAAACTAATGGTGAAAGCGAAAACAATTTAAGTCCCCCTTTTTTTAAATTTCACTTAAGAAATTTTGGGTTTTCAAAGGTTTTTAAAAAAAATTTTTGGGTGCCCCCGGGGGGAAAAGCAATTTGGCCCCAAAGAACTTTTAAATTATTGGAAAGTTCCCAATTTGGGTGCAAAACTGTAAAAAGGAAAACAAGAATACGAAAAAAAAAATTTTCTTTTCCCCAACTGCTTTTTTAAAAAAGGTTGGAAAAAAAAATTTATCCCCCGCCAAAAAACACCCGGAAGAGAGGGGTTTTTTTTCTTCCCATTAATTTTAAAATCGGAATTAGGGTTTTTTTTTAATTTTTTTTCTTTTTTAACCCAAATTTTTCGTATCCAAAAAAAAAGGCCGCCCTGAAGGGAGAAAGGGGTTTCCTTTTTTGGGCCCCTTTTAAATTTTTAAAAAAAAAAATTTGGTTTCCTTTTAAATTGGGTTTTAAATCTTAAAAAATCAATAAAAAGATCCGCTTTTAAAAAAAAATTTTTTTAAAAAACCGACCCCAAAATTTCCCTTTTTAAAAAAATAATTTTTTTTTTTTTTTTAAAAACCCTAAAAAAATTAAAAAAAAATTTTTAAAATTTTTTCCCCTTTCATCCCCGGGAAGCGGGAAAAGTTTTTGGGGAAAAACCCAAAATTTAAAATTTTAAAGATTTTTTTTTTTCCCAAGTTATTTCCCCAACGGGCCCCCTTAATTTAAAAAAGAACTTATATTTCTTTTTTTAATTTTTAAAAAAAATTTTATTTTTTATTATCCCCTTTTTTTTTTTTTTAAAAATTTTCATTCAACCCTTTCCCTTTTTTAATTTTTGTGTTTTTTCAAACCCAGAGCGGAAAAATTTTTAACTGAAAAATGGGGGGTTTGGAAAATTTCCCCTTTTTTTTAAAGAAACCCCCCTTTTTAAACTATTTTAAAAATCTTAGTTATTAAAGACTTTGGGGAACCCCTTTCCGGGGAAAAGAAAGGGGTTGAAATTGGGTTTTAACCCTTTTTAATAGGCTTTTTATTGTTTAAATTATTTAAAAAAAACCATGTATTTTTAAAAAAACGGATAAAACCAAAGGGGGTTCCTTTTAAAAGGGTTTAAAAAGGAAAAAAAAAATTTTTTTGAGGGAAGGAAAAAATTTTTAAAACCTTTAACCGTTTTTTTAAGGACCAGAATTAAACTTAAAATTAAAAATTTTTTTAATTTTTTTTTTTTTAAAAATTTTCTAATAATTTTTTTTTTTTGGGGGACTTTAAAAAAAATTTAAATTTTAAATTAAGAAAAATTTGGGTTTTTAAAGGAAAACCTATTTTTTCAAATTTTTGTTTTTAAAAAGCCCGGATTGGGTTATATTTTTTTAACGGGGTTAAACCAAAAAGGCAATTTTGGGTTTCTCTTTTTGGAAATTTAAAAAGGGCCCAAATTTGAAAGGCCAATCCTGGGTAAAGAAAACTTAAATTTTGGTTTACTTTAACCCAAGTGGCCCCCAAATTTTTCAAAAAATTAAAACCCTTTAAAAAATTAAATGAAAAATAATTTACAATTGATTTTTGCCAAAATTTAAAAAATCCATAAAAATTTATGGTTTTTTTTAAGGGAGTCAAATAATTAAAAAATTAAATTTTTTTTAAAAAAAAAAACTTCTTTGTTAATTTTTATTAAATTTTTCCCTTTTTTAAAATTAAAAGGGCTTTTTTTTAATGCTTAATTTTGGGATTTTAAACGACCCCAGAAAAACAATCTTTTAATGTTTCATTTTGGATAATTTTTCCCCTTTTATTTTTAAAAAAAAACCCCACCATTCCTTTTATTTTGGGGGAAAAAACACAATTGCTTTCTTTTTCCCAGAGGGGGAAAGAAACCCGGGAAAAGGGCCCCGGGCGGGAAGATGTAAAAAAAGTTGTTTTTTGAACCCCATTTTTTGTTTAAATCCCCAAAAAGGGGGCTTTTTAAAAGTAAATTTTAAAAAACCCAAAAGGGTAAAAGGTTTTAAATGGGAAAAAGGGTCGTCATTGGGGGGGTTCCTTTAATTTTAAAATTAAATAAAAAAATTTTTAAAAAATTAACGGGAAAAAAAAATCCGTTAAAACCCCAGTTTTGGGAAAACCCCTTTTTCCCTTTTGGGGAAAAAACCCCAAACCGGGAATAATTTCCAAAAAAATTTGGTTTCGGGTTTTTCCCGGTTTGTTTTTAAAATTTAAAACGCCCCCCCAGACCTTTTGGGGGACCCAATTTCCAAAAAAGAAATTTGTTTTTTTTTTTAATTTAAGCCCAAATTTAGTTTTGGGGAAACCTCCATTTTTAAATTTTTTCCCCAAAAAGCCCGGGATTTTAATTTTTTAAGAAATTTTTAAACCCAAAAGCACCCTTAAAAAATTATACCCTTAAATCGGGGGTTTTTATAAATGCCAAAAACCTTTTTTAAATCCCCCAAATTTTAAAATTTTTTACCTAAGATTCTTCATCACTCAATAATTTATTTGAAATAAATTACCCAATTTTTTCTTTTTTTTCGACGGCCATTGCAGATTTGCCTGAGGCGCTGGAGCATTCATTCTACACTTTTCTTGCATCCTGTAAAAAAGAACTTTTTCCAGCAAATTTCTAGATTTTTTCCAGATTTTTCCATTTTTTTCCCGTTACCATTTTAACCCCGCGAAGGAAGTCCGCCGGGCCAGTATTTTTCTAATTTTCGAAGAAAACAGAAGTTGTTTCATTGGGTTAAACATTTTAAATTTTTACGTTACTTAAATTTTTGTTACCATAGAAACGTTTGTGAACCTGATTTGCAATAAGAAGGTGTAAAAAAATATTCTTTTATTGTGCTTTATTGAATTTTAGGTACATTTGGCGCTTAGTAAATATCTCATATCAATTTTCTTTATTATCATTTTAATATTTTTCCATGCACCATGTATTTCATAGACACCATGCTAAACAATAAAAAATCAAAAATTTTTTTTTTTTTGCTGCAGCAACCAAGTAAAAACATTTTCTAATGTCACGGAAGCATCAGAAAATTCGGTAAAAATTTTAAAAAAAAGGGTTTCAAAATTTGGAGGAAGAATTGCCAGACGATTTTTTAAAAAAAGCCGCAAGTTTGGCCAACTTAGAGCCCCCTCCCGGCAAAATCAAAAAAAAATTTAGGAAGAGTATAATTCATTTGAAACAGGGTGTAAAGGGAAAAGGGCGTTAGAACTTTGAAAGGGAGGTACTTTTAGCCTATTTTCTCAAATTAAGCAAGGAATTTAGCCCAAATACTTTAGGGTTAAATACTCCATGCAAAAGTGTTTTAAATTCAACATTTGGGAAGATGCCTTCTGAGATAGCAGCATTTTTAAAGTTGCCGAATGCGGGCATATACCGGCCACAGCTTCCGGCGATCTTCTGCAACGTTATATATGTCCTGCCCCGGTTTAGGCGGTTGGGAAATTTGACAACGGTACCCGGGGGATACATTGAAGAATCAACAGGTACAAAAAGGGGGAAAAAAAAAAAAAAAAGGAAAAAAAAAACCCCCAAAAAAAATGTTTTTCCCCCCCCCAAAAAAAAAAAAACCCAAAATTTTTTAAAAAACCCGGGGGGAAAAAAATTTAAAAAAAAAAAAAAAAAAAATTTTTTTCCCCCCGGGAAAAAAAATTGTTTTTTAAAAAATTTTTAAAAAAAAATTTTTTTTTTGGGGGGTTTTTAAAAAAAATTTTTTTTTTTTTTTTAAAAAACCCCCTTTTTTTTGGTTTTTTTAAAAAAAAAAAATTTTTTTTTTTTTTGTTTTTTTTTTTAAAAAAAAATTTTTGGGGGGGGTTTTTTTTGGGGGGGGGCCCCCTTTTTTTTGGAAAAAAAATTTTTTTTTTTTTGGGAAAAAATTTTTTAAAAAAAAAAATTTTAAAAAATTTCTTAAAAATTTAAAAAAAAAAAATAAAAATTTTTAAAAAAGGGGGGGTTTTAAAAAAGGTTTTTTTGGTTTTTTTTTTTTTTTAAAAAAAAAATTTTTTTGGGTTTTTTTAAAAATTTTAAAATTTTTTTAAAACCCAAAAATTTTAAAAAAAAAAAATTTTAAAAATAAAATTTAATTTAAAAAAAAAGAAAATTTTTTAAAAAAAAAAAATTTTTGTTTTTCCAATTTTTTTAAAAATTTTTTTTTAAAAAAAAAATTTTTTTTTTTTTTTTTTAAAAAAAAAGAAAAAAATTCCACAAAAAACCCCCAAAATTTTTTTTTTTTTTTTTTCCCCCCCCTTTTTTTAAATTTTTAAAATTTTTTTTTTAAAAGGGGGAAAAAAAAATTTTTTAAAAAAAAAATTTTTTTCAAAAAAATTTTTTTTTTAAAAAAAACCCCCTTTTTGGGGGAAAAAAAATTTTTAAAAAAAAAAGGGTTTTTTTTTTTTTAAAAAAAATTTAAAAAAAAAAAAATTAAAAAAAAGGGTTTTTTTTTTAAAAAGGGGTTTTAAAAAAAAAAAGTTTTTTTTTAATTTTTTCCCCCTTTTAAAAAGGGGTAAAAATTTTAAAAGGGGAAAAAAAACCCCCCCCCCCCTTTTTAAAAACCCTTTTTCCCCTTTTTTTTTTGGGAAAAAAATTTTTTTTTTTAAATTTTTAAAAAAAAACCCCCCCCTTTTTTTGGCCCCTTTTTTTCCCCCTTTTTTAAAAAAATTTTCCAAAAAGGGGAAAAAAAATTTTTTAAAAAAGTTTTTTTTTTCCAAAAAAAATTTTTTTTAAAAAAAAAAACCCCCCCAAAATTTTTTGGGGGGAAAGGGGAAAAAAAATTTTTTAAAACCCCTTTAAAAAAAAAAAAAAAATTTTTTAAAAAATTTTCCCCCCTTTTTTTTAAAAATTAAAAAAAAAAAAATTTTTGGGGGGTTTTTTCTTTTATTTTTTAAAAAATTTTGGAAAAGGGGTTTTTTTTTTTTAAACCCGGGTTTTTTTTAATTTTTTTCTTAAAAATTTTTTTTTTTGGTTTTCCAAAATTTTTTTTTTAAAAAAAAATTTGGGAAAAAAAATTTTTTTGGGCCTTTTTTCCAAACAAAATTTAAAAAAATTTTTTAAAAAAAAAAAATTTTTTTTAAAAGGAAAAAAAAATTTAAAAATTTTTTTGGGTTTTTTTAAAAAAAAAAATTTTAAAAATTTTTTTTAAAAATTTAAAAAAATTTTTGGGGGGAAAAAATTTTAAAAAAAAAAAAATTTTTTTAAAAAAAAAAATTTTTTCCCCTTTTTTCCCCCCCGGGGGGGTTTTTTTTTTTTTTTTTTTTTTTAAAAAAAAAAAAATTTTTTTTTTTTAAAAAAAATTTTTTTTTTTTTTAAAAACCCTTTTTTAAAAAAAAAAAAAAAAAAAACCCAAAAAAAAAAGGAAAAAAAAAAAAAAAGGGGGTTTTTTTTTAAAAAAACCCCCTTTAAAAAAGGGGGGGTTTTTTTTTTTTAAAAAAAATTTTTTTAAAAAAAATTTTTCCCCGGGAAAAATTTTTTTAAAAAAAACCAAAAACCCCCCAAAAAAAAAAAGGGGGTTTTTTTTTTTTTAAAAAACTCATACTATGTTAATATTAAAAAAACACTTAAAAAGTAAGGAAAAAACCTAATTTTCAATAAAAAGTAGTAAAACGTTTACGTCCGAATTCAACTCGAAATTTAAAAATGTTGACCTGTTACCAGGTTGTAATAGTTTTCTTTATGACATTTTTATAAGGTATGCGAACCTTGCTTCGCTCGTCCCGCAATGTTTGATCAAAAATATTCTCGATATGGAAATCCTAAATATGGAACACGAAAGACCCGAAATAGTTATTGGATTCTACAAGCTGATGATCTTAGAGCTTTCGTGTTCCTTATATAGTGGATATTTTTGATGAAGCAATGCGTGTGAATATAATAGTATGAATAAAAGTATTTAATATTGAAATTGCAAGATCGGTGGTGAATTGGCAAGTCGGTGTAACTTGGATTGTCTATCGTTCTGCTTTTACATCTTTTTTAATTTATGTTAAGATTTTTCATGTAGCCAAATAAAATCAGAGAAGGTAAAATTAAAGTAAAAAATGTATTTTTTTTGGAAAAACGTTGAAAAATCGCCAAAAAACTCAAATTTGTGTTCTATGACCTCAAAATAGGAGGTGTGCAAAATTAAGCAAAAAAATTACATTTTTCATTAATCCGAATAATACCAAAATAATATAGGCTTGTTACTAATTTAAAGGGTTGATGAAAATGTGAGAAAATAACTTTTGCTTGTAAAAATATTTTCATGTTTTGACGAAATTTTATCATTTATTTTCTGAAATGCATACGCCACTGGAATTGATTCCCCTGACCCCACACAACCCGGGGCACTCTAAAAGCGAGCGATGCGTCATTGACAGAAATGTTGGACTTGAAGTATAGTGACGTGGGTAGCTACCAGGTTCTTGTTACAGGAACCAGATGTTCTTTCTGAGGCCGCATCTCCGGCCTTATCCTATGAAAGCCAAGGAACCCTTTTTCCTATAAAGGTCGCGCCTTCTGTTTGGATTCAGGGAACCCTTCCTAAGCACCTGTTTGTTCGGGATGGATTAGCCCTTCCCTGTGAACCAGGCACCGGTGACTTCAGGGGCACCTTACGAAACGGATTCACCCGTTTCGGTCGGCGCACCTTTGTCTGCTTGTGACCTTGAGTGGCACCTCTCGAAACGGATCTATCCGTTTCGGTCAGGTCATCTTTGTCACTTTTTTCCTATGAAAGCGGTTCTGTCTGCTTTTTGTGGAGCTAGGGAAGTAATAGTCCACCACGGCAGAGCCCCGCATGTATCTCAGAGGCACCGTTGGAGACACCTGTTTAAGGCACAGGATGTCATTCACTCATCAGCACGGTATGCTAACACCTTGAGTTAAAGCCTTGTGTTCATCTTAGCTTCGGATCCCGTTCCATACGGTGGCAACAAGAGTTGCCGATAACCAGCAACTCTAGCACTGGGCCCAACCACAACGACGATGTGTGAACACAGCGGTTGGGAAATAAATCCGTAAGGAGAACTTCCGTTATCACCTGAAACAATGTGTTTGTTACTAAGTTATTACTGATTTGATCACCACTATGTAATCACTTTTTAATCATGTCAAAAAAAAAATAACTTTTGATAATTACTTTTAAGTTTTTCGCCGCTAACCATTTAGTAATAGACACAATACATTAAGCGAAGGTTGCGGTTTTACCTTACAATGGAATTAAGTCATTAAAATTATTACAATTTCGGTCTTACAATAAAAGTAGGATCTCAAAACAATTTATTCGTTTAAAATGATTGCATTTATAAAAAAACTTCAAGTCCAAAATTTCTGTCAATGACGCATCGCTCGCTTTTAGAGTGCCCCGGGTTGTGTGGGGTCAGGGGAATCAATTCCAGTGGCGTATGCATTTTAGAAAATAAATGATAAAATTTCGTCAAAACATGAAAATATTTTTTACAAGCAAAAGTTATTTTCTCACATTTTCATCAACCTTTAAATTAGTAACAAGCCTATATTATTTTGGTAGTATTCGGATTAATGAAAAATGTATTTTTTTTGCTTAATTTTGCACACCTCCTATTTTGAGGTCATAGATCACCAATTTGAGTTTTTTTGGCGATTTTTTAACGTTTTTCCAAAAAAAAAATACAGTTTTTACTTTAATTCTACCTTCTCTGATTTTATTTTGCTACATGAAAAAAATAATAAAATTTTAGTCTTAACATAAATTAAAAAAGATGTAAAAGCAGAACGATAGACAATCCAAGTTACACCGACTTGCCAATTCACCACCGATCTTGCAATTTCAATATTAAATACGATATTCACACGCATTGCTTCATCAAAAATATCCACTATATAAGGAACACGAAAGCTCTGAGATCATCAGCTTGTAGAATCCAATAACTATTTCGGGTCTTTCGTGTTCCATATTTAGGATTTCCATATCGAGAATATTTTTGATCAAACATTGCGGGTCGAGCGAAGCAAGGTTCGTATACCTTATAAAAATGTCATAAAGAAAACTATTACAACCTGGTAACAGGTCAACATTTTTAGAATTTCGAGTTGAATTCGGACGTAAACGTTTTACCTACTTTTTATTGAAAATTAAGGTTTTTTCCTTACTTTTTAAGTGTTTTTTTTTTTTTTAAATTTGAGTTTTTAAAATGTTTTCGATGCAAATGACAGAATTTAAAGGAATATGTCGTAAAATGGAATTAAACAATTCAATTATTATTATTTTTTAAATACTATAAGAGGCAGCCAAAAAACAGCTTCTGATTTATGTTTAACAATCAAAAAGTAAAAAGTGTGCAAAAAATAGCGAAAAAATCGCATTTTCCAGTATCCGAATAATTACTAATATTGATTTTTTTGCCTTTTAAAACTCCGAATACCACGCGAAAAAACTTTTGTTAAAGTTGCACATATCTGCAGCATCCAAAGTGGTTAGTTCTGGATTTCGTTCCCGAATCTCAAATGGTAAACATTTTTAACCATTATTCGTTCTTTTAACGTTAACTGAGTTTTTTGTACGGATAACTAGTTAAGTTGGTTAATATTCATAGTTTACAGAATTAAAAGCACTTAACAACACTAAATCTTTATTACAATTATATCACTAAATAAGATAAACTATTATAAAATTGGCACAAAATAATATCTATGTATTACAATTATTAGAAATTTATAATATTTAGAAAATACCCTGTATAGCAATTAAAATTTAAACTTACAAAATCTGTCCATAATCAATAATAACTAAATAAAATCATCGAACAGCACGAAAACCCTGTCGATACGCTTATTTTCAAGTCTCTTCAAGTTGTAAACTAAGGAATGTGTGTTGCCACTTTTATTGCCCTCTCGATAACAATGATTTCAATACATATTGGCGTGCTTTTTAAGTGCGATGCTGGCTGGTAACTTATTTTCGCGAATTATGAAACGTGGCGATGAAACTTTTGGCCGGTTCACTGTTATTTGAGCGGAAAAGTATATCATAGGCTTAAAAATCATTTACTAGTGTTAGATTTTTATTCAGCCGCTTCGTCGGTTGGGTGGCCGGTATTAAATGAGTCACTGACAGAAATTTTGGACTTTAGGTTTTTTTATAGTTTAATCTATCAATATATTAGCCGCCCATAGGCTAATATATTTTTGCCGCACTAATATGTCAATATTTTTTGAATATCAGAAGAAAAAAATTAGCATTAGAAGAATGTAAACTTCACTAGTAATTTTTATAAAAATTTATTAAACAAATTTAACAAAAAAAATCTTACAGAAAATTTAATAACAATTCCTAATATATTTTTGCCGCCCAAATACGTCAATATTTTTTGGATATCATTTAGCATTTAGCATTAAAAAAATGTAAACTTTACTAGCAATTCTTATAAAAATTTAATAAACACATTTAACAACAGTAAATCATACAGAAAATGTAATAAACATTCTTTAAAACAAACAAATCTCATAATATAAAAACAAAATATAAATTAAAATGGTATAACAAATAAGTCTTTTTTGAACTATGTATTATTTAAATATAAGCAAAAAACTGTACTGACATTTTTCTTAGAACCTTTTTTCTGCAAAATCATTAAATATATCATTAAAATTTATGATTACATTTTTAAAAAATTAATCGTAAATTTGCCGCCCTAGGCTTCAGCCTACTCAGCCTTTGCGTAAATCCACCCCCGTGTACCAGTCCAATTATTTTTCCAGCTTTTTTATGACTTTAAGATGATCGTCTAAAAATTTCAGACAGGTATGAGAGTTGTATCGATTTATGTTAAATTTTTTCGGCCTGCAGAGGTACATATAAGTTGAGAAGAGGTGGTTCCAAGGGTTGCACCCGTCCAATAATGTATTTCTAGCTTTTTTATGACTTCAAGACGATTGTGTTAAAATTTTAGACCGATGTGAGGGTTGGATCGACTTACAGAGTCTATTAATCTAAAGGGGTTAGGGTTTTTTTAAAAATGTAAAAATGACAAAATTTTGGGGTTGAAATGGCCGTTTGGCATCCAGCCCGCTTGATTAAAAAAAAAAGTTTTTTTTTTTTTTAAAAAAAAAGCATGCTTTTAAATTTTTTTTTTATGAGTAAAAAGTATTTCTGGCAAGATATAAAAAAGTTTTAAAAAAATTTTTAGAATGAAAATTTTTCCCGAAACCGAATTATAAATGGCCTACTTTTTATTTTGACGTTTTGTTTACCAATTAATTTTTTTTTATATATTATAATAAAAATAATTTAAACGTAAAAATCAAATGGCCATGGTTTGAAATTCGGTATTCGGGCATAATTTTGCATTCTAAAAAGTTTTTTTATAAACTTTTTTAAATCTTGCCTAGAAAATACTTTTTCCCACTCATAAAATTTAAAAAAGCTTTATCAAGGCATGTTGATTTTTTAAAAAAAAAAATATGCTAAATTTTATTTTTTCAAATGGATAAACGGGCAAATTTCAACTCCAAAATTTTTTTCATTTTTATATAAATTCCCATCCTAAATTATATTAATAAAGAAAAAGTTATGACATCGCCGAGAATGGGGATAGGAAAAGTCCAAGACGTGAGGGTGGAAAAGGGTCGCTTTTTTTGGC
>JAHBCN010011448.1:0-29049 GCA_019359885.1 Listronotus oregonensis | reverse complement strand
AATTTTGCAAAGAAAAGTGGTAATATAAAAAAAATAGTATAATTATTTTGACAAGATCAAATTTAAATAATCCTAAAAAAAATATTAATTCAATAATGTGAGGATTAGGACTTAATAAAAACTTTTTTTGTGGAAATATTTGGCATAAAGAAATCGATTTTTTGAAAGATAACTTCCCAAAATTTTAAAAAATAGTAGGCAATAAGTTAACAAACAGTATTTTTTAAATTCTGCTGTAAATAAACATCTTGCAAATAAATGCCATAAAAATCAAGGCTTAAAATCGAAGGTTTATTGAGTAGATAAATTATTAGTTAGCAAAATGGAAGTTTGTAAGTAATACAAAAACATATTTGTTAGTTAGCATTATCTTCACATTATCGAATTGCCGTCTTTTGTTTTATTTTAAGATTGCTATGATTTGGTTTTATCAAAATATTTTTTACTAAAACAAAAAATAAAAAATTTTTTTAAAAATATTATATACATATATATATATATATATATATATATATATATAAAATATATATATATATATATATATATATATATATATATATATATATATATATATATATATATATATATATATATTTTATATATATAAAACAGTTGCCCCAAATTTGGGGGAATTAGGGGGGGATTTTTGGAAACCAAGATAGAAAAGAAAATCGGTTAAATGGGGAAATTTTTGGGAAAAATTTTTTAGAAAAGCTAACCCCGTTAATTACATGGTTTTATCTTTTCGGTTTTTGAGAAATTTTGAAAAAACCTGAAACATGCTTTTTCGAAAATCGGCCATTTTTTTTTTTAAAGTGAAAATTTTTTAAATCTGAAAAAAACTTCTTCAAAGCAACTTTTTTTGTAGAATATGACCGAGTAGTCAATTTTTATTTTCAGTTTCGGGTTTTTGAATCATCATCAACTTTATTTTTTCATATGGCCCTTTTGGATTTTTACGCAGTCAAATAGTGCTTTTTATTCTGATTTCAACAATGTATAACATGTTATAATTTATGAGTTTATAACCCCATTTATTTCAAAAAACAAATATTTTTCATTTGGGCCCTTTGGGTTTCCCGGGGGAACGTCATTTTTTTGTAAATAATAAAATATTAGTAATTAAAATAGATAAGCTGAACAGACATTTTACAGACATGGGTTTGGGAACATAGGAAAACCGTTAATACCGTGTTACAACAAAACTACACGTAACAAGTTAATTGAAACAAGTGAAAACAAAAACAATAAAAAAAGGGGCAAAACCCAATTTTCCTACTAAAATGAAGATGTAAAATAAAAACCCCAAAAATTCAAAATGTTGTCCCTATTTCTCAACATATTAACGATTTTTTTTTAAATTTAGTCCTTATTTACCCTATGAATGGTTGATTTATATGGGGAAATTTTCTATAAACCATCCCTTTAAAGATTTGGATTTTCTTTAATATGTTGGTTAACTCGGTCGATTTTTTTTCAAACCTTAGGTGGGTTTTTTTTAAAAACTTCCGAAATTAAGAAAAATTTTAACCAGTTTTCGAAAGTATGTTAGTTTAGAGCTGCCTTTCGGGAAAATTGTCGAAATACGTTTGGTAGCTATTTAACATTTCTTTTAGCTTTGGAAATCCCGTTAAAAAAATATAAAGTTTTTCTTTAAATAATAATTAACCATTTTAAAAAATTTAAAAAAAATTAGAAAAACCCCGGGGGCAATTTGATAATGAGAATGAATTCCCCGGGAATCAAGGCCAACTGAAAAAAAAATTTGTTTTTTTGAAGTGGATACGGTTATAAAGTCCTAAACTAAAACATGTTATACATTGTTGAAATAAGAAAAAAAAAGCACTATTTGGCTGCAAAAAAACCCAAATTAGGGGCGCCCTATTGGTTGATGATTCATCAACCTTTACTTTTTCAGGGGGGGAGCCATTACATTTTGTGGTTACACGGTATTAACGTTATAGCTATGTTCACAAACCCATTTCTGTAATATATCTGTTTAGCTTATCTTTTTTAAAAAAATTACTAATATTTTATTGTTTAAAAAAAAATTACGTTTCCCCGGGGATCAAGGCCAACAAAAAAAATATTTTTTTTTTTGAAATAAATGAGGTTATAAACTTTAAATTATAACATGTTATACATTGTTGAAATCAGAAAAAAAAGCACTATTTGACTGCGTAAAAATCCAATATGGCGTCCATATAAAAAAAAAATTTTGATGATGATTCAAAAAACCCAAAAAAACGAAAAAAAAAAAAAATTGACTACTCGGTCATATTCTACAAAAAAAGTTGCTTTGAAGAAGTTTTTAAATTTAAAAATTTTATTAAAAAAAAATTTTATTTTAATTTTTATTTTATTTTTTTAAAATTTTAAAAAAATTTTTTTAAAAAATTATAAAAAAAAATTTAAATAATTTAAAATTTTTTTAAAATTTTTTATTATTTTTAAATATAATTAAATTTAAATTATATATATATATATATATATATATATATATATATATATATATATATATATATATATATATATATATATATATATAATATAAATAAAAATTTTTTATATATCAAAAATTTTATAAGTAAAATTTACAGAAGCGTCGACCTTCCCAAAAAAGTATTGTTAAAATATATATTTCTAAAATATCTTTTAAACTTTTTTGTAGCAAAAGGCTTCTCTTTGAAAAGGGAATTAAAAGAGCTATTGAAAAATCAAAAAATTAAAGATGGCTTCCATATAAAAATAGAAAATTTTGGTTAGTAACTGAAAAGAAAATTGGGACATACTGTGTATATAAAATGTTGCGCAATATTTGTATGCAGATACATTTGCAATTAACGAGGTAGTAAACTGAAATATAAGCTTCTTTAAAGTAATTAGAAGTAAAAGTAAATCTCCCATAAAGTAGTAGTTGCTCGCCTTGAATTAAAAACACTCAATTACAGCAATTTTTCACTCGTGTTTATAATTTTATTAAAAAAAAGCTGGGGTACAATAAGAATATTATTGGTTTAAGAAAAAAAATTACCAAGAAGAAAACAGTAGATTGTTAGCTTCAACTCTTAATCAGTGACTTATCAATAAACAGGCTCTCCACTGCGATCAATGACTCACACCCAGAAGGTTTATCTTTCTAAGAAAGCTGATAAGCTTGTCTAAAGAGTGTTGCGTTGCAGTGTTCAGAAAGGGATTCATCATTAAAAAATATTATTTTTTTTTTATAAATATGGGTTCGAAAATGCATAGTTTCTAAGATACATAATGTTAAACTTTTATTTGAAAAAACAGGTCTTTTGTAATTATCTTAAATACCCTAAAGCTGATTTCCTTGAAATTTGTCAAAGTAATTTTTATAATAAGGGCCTAATTTAAGCAAAATTAAATTAAAATTATTAACTGCTAGAGGGCGTAAAACTAAGAACAAAATTGAAAACACGAATTGTTTAAAAATATGCCATATTAATTTATATCGTTGATAGTTTTCTCACAAACTATGCAAAATTAGGAAACTTTTTTCTTTTAAGCGTTTATCTCCATGTACATTTGAAAAAAATTAAATAACTTTTTTTTAGCTTAACCCATTTTGATAAAATAGGTCTCGTTTGAAAGAGCTTTTACCAGGGCTTAAGATTAAATTTGGTATATTTAATTAATTTTTTTGTTTTATCGCCAGAGACTGATTTGTGTCAAAGTTATAAATTCTGACAGTTTTTTCAAAAAATTTAAATAAAATAGTGTTATTATTATAATATAAATAATCCGTGTTTTAAATTTTGTTTTTTTTTTTTGGGACAGTCCACAAGGGTGTTTAAATACTAACGTACCGTGGGGGTCTTCAGTGTGGTGAGAGGGAAAATTTTTTTACAGGGGCTTAAATTTCTGGGATTGGGGGGAGAAGGAAAACTTTGCGGGCAGCAAGTTCCATAGTCTTGACACCTAGGGGTAAAGGAACGGGAAAGCGGGGTTCGGGGCCTCTTTAAATGAACTTTTAAAAGGATTTTTTGTTGCACTACGTGTTGCTCTGTTGGGAGCTGCCAGAGAAGGAATTATACTGGCCAACCCCCCTGAGCAGAAGCCGTGAAAATACCTATAGAAGAGCGACAGATCCCCTGCAGCTCGACGATGGGCAAGAAGGGGAAGCCTTTCGGAGCGTTGGATCATTAATAAGACGAACGGCTTTTTTTTTGAATGGAGTCCAGAATGCTAAGTCTTGTGGGGGCGCCATTCCCAGACATGAGAACAATATTCTAAAGAGGGGCTGTTTTATACAGAGTGTACAAATTGGAAGAAGAGAAATATTTTCTGGCTCGGAAGAGAAATCCAATCTTTTTTTAAGCTGCTGAAGCTATGGATAAAATGTGTTTGTGCCAGTTGAGGTTATTCTCAAAAGTAACCCCGACAAGATTAAACGACTTTTTTTTTCTGAGAACTTGGCCGCTCATATGTAAGGGATGAGCATTTGCAGATTTTATCGCGACGGGGGAAAATGACTTTTTCGGAGGCATTAAACTGAAAAAATTTTTGGACCCCCAATCCAAGATAAGTTTGAGGTCTTGTGAAAGAGATATCTGCATTGACCTGCGCTTTTTTTCGAAATCAGGATTACACGGTGGCTTAAGAAATTGAATACTAGAGTGGAGGGTACTATCGTCAGCAAAACTATGAATGGGATTGGGTTGTGGAAGAGAGAAGATCGTTAATGTGTAGAAGAAAAGGTGGGTGCCAGCACTGAGCCCTGGGGCACCCCAGCATTAATTTGGTAAAAGCTGGAGGAATGAACCCCCCCACACTAACTGATATACGTCGATTAGAAAGGAAACTGGGGAAAAAAAAGAGCAAAAAATTTGGGGGGAAGACCGTAAGAAGGAATTTTGTTAAGAAGCCCATCATGCCAGACCTGATCGAAAGCTTTGGATATGTCAAGAGAAACGATCTGGGATTCCCCAAGAAACTAAAGGGCTTTTTCCCAGTTGTGTGAGACAAAGGAAAGAAGATCATTGGGGATCTACTGTGACGGAATCCATGTTTGTTGTTAGTTTTACGCCCTCTAGCAGTAGAATTAGAAACTTGAAAATAATATCCAGCGTTTTTTCTCAAGGATAGTTTTACTATATTTTTTTTTTTCGAAAGCTATGCGATAAACTGTTTCCAAGATATCAGGCTATACCAAAAAAAATAATAATTTCTAATCCTAATATTTAATTTTAAAAATTCCAAAGGTTTTATTTATGCGGTAAAAAAAAAGAGGTATTTATTAGTACTGTAAAAAATAGAAATTGACATTACACAGGGAGCATCCTAAATTTTTCGAATTTAAAAAAAAAAATCAAAAAGCCATTTTATGTTTTTTTTAAATGTTTAGTTTAAAAAAATTTCATCCGGTTGGCAGATGGGTAACGGCCGTCTTTAATTCGGATTATATAGCTTTTGATATAGTCTTAAGGTATAAGAAAAAAGAGCAATTGGTAATTATCACCTTTTGCATGGATATCGTTTTTTTTTCTGGCGGAGCTGTCAGAAAAGAGCTTTGATGTAAAGGCTAAGCAGCGACCTTTAATCACCATCAGGGCAGGCATGATGGCATATTTCTCTCGCATGCAAGCGGCCACAATTTTTTTTAATACCGTTTACAAAAAGGAGAAAACAAGGTTTATAGCTCCTATGTTAAACGGCATTACGATCAAATTTTTAAAGTAAAATATCTGGGAATTTCCTTGACAAAAACTCAATTGGAACCCGCAAATAAAAAGGACTACCCCAAAAAGATCAACGGCACTATGGGCGTGCCGCAGACTATTTAAAACATGGGGGCTAAAACCCCCAAAAGATTTACTGGTCATATGACAGTTGTAATACCATAGTTAATTATGCCTACTGGTCTGGTGGCCAAAAACAGAGGAAAAAAATACACAAGGAAAGTTTTGAAACTGCAGAGACTTGCCTGTCTGGGAGTTACTGGAGCAATGAAAAATTGTCCAACGGCAGCTCTGGAGACAATGTTGAACCTCCTTCCCCCGCACCTGCACATAAAAAAGGGGGGCGATACTGAGTGCCTCCAGAGGATCCCGACACAAAATATAAAGTCAGGAAACCCGACTGGTCACCTTAAAATTTGGAAAATCAAATTGAAGCTCTGACAAACACGACATGATGCCTATAGTGGACTTCCGCTCTTTGAAGTGGTTTTTAGGACCCCAACCCGGGGGGTGAGAATGCCCCAAAGCATTTTTTAAAAGGCTCACTTGTCTGGTATACTGATGGATCTAAGATGGAACAAGGGGTTGAGCTGGTGTCTTTGAAACCCAATGCAGATATCAAAGTCTCTCGCAAGGCTCCTCCATCTTCCAAGCCGAAATCCATGCAATTGACATTTGCGTCCGAAAAAGCCAAAAGGTCTTTTTAGGCGCAACCATATTTATTTTATCGGAAACCAGGCTGCTTTGGGAAACTGATTGACTTCATGCACTTTTAATTCAAAACTAGCCTGGAAATGGAACCAAACCAACTGGCCAAACACAACAGAGTTACTCTGGAGTGGGTACCCGGACATGAAGGAGTGGAGGGCAAAAAATTTCTGATCAACTCGCCAAGGAAGGGGGCAAGAGAACCATACCCGGGGCCTTTGGGACCACTAGAGGGCCCCCTCTAGAGGAACTCAGAACATGGAAAAAAAATCAAAAGAGACTTACTGAACAACATCCCCGGACAAAGGCAGGGGGAAAAATTTATTTTGCATTTACCTAAGTACACAAAGAAGCTACTGGAACTTAAAAAAAATTTAAATTAAACTGGTTACCGACTTCCTAACAGGACTGCCTTGGAGTATACCTCAAAAAATGGGAAAACTTTAGGATGAACAATGTCGGTTTTGTCATGAAGCAAAAAGAAACTGCGGAACGCATTCTCTGTGAATGCAGAAAACTGACCCCACAACGGCTTAAATACCTCGAAGGGGTATATCTTACTCCTAGAGATATTATTCAGATTGCACCGCGTAGTATCCTGAACTTTTCTAAAAGGTATAGGAATTACCGGGCACTAAACAACGAAGGGTATTTACAAAAGAAATCTCTTTAGGTCGAAGTAAAGGAGGGCTACACTAGAGCCGAGCGACCCCGTTCATTACAATACAATACAATACATTACAATACAATGGATATCGTTTTACGCAGGGTACGATGTAAGAATCTGTATATCTATAGGTATTTGGGCCTTTGCCCCATTTTTTTTGATTTTAAAACTTTTTTTTTTACATGTCCTCTAACATGCTATTTAAAAAATTTATCTTTTAATGTTGTTGTGGTAAAAAATAGACAAAAAACCCGTTAATTCCACCAGTTGAATGAAAAAACGACACGACGAAGATTTTTTTGAAAATTTACAAAATTTACATTTTTTTTTTAACGAATTAGAAAACATTATTATCTAATTTTTGGCATGGAATTATTTAATCTTAAAAAGGGTGGCGTTTTGGGCCCGAAACGAAGATAAGGCTTTGAATTTTGGGGTTTTTTTTTAAATAGTTGAGCAACCCAGTTCAAAAATTCTGGGCCTCTTAATTAATCAGACTTGATATTAATCGCAAAACCCATATAGAACATAATTATGCTATTTAAAAAATTTAAAAAAAAATTTGATAACAAAATTTTGTCTTAAATTTAGAGTCCAGTGAAAAATTTACAACTTGGAAATATATTTTTAAAAAAGCAATTAATTTTTATTTTTAGTAATTATTTAGATGTGCAGCTCCTTTTTTAGAATGTAAAATCAACATGTCAAATATTTTTAATCTTAAAATTTATCAAAAATATAATAATTAAAAAAAATCAAAAATGTCAATTTTTCGAAAAAAGAAAAAATATTCGAAAAATCTAAAATTTATGTTTTTGAAAAAAATATGTTTTAAATTATTTTTTGAAAAAAATTTTTATTTTGAGGATGAAAATTTGAAGTTTTAAAAAAATTTTTTGGGCCCATTTTCCAAGGGATTTTTTAAAAAAATTTAAAAACGGGATCAATGTTAAATAAAGGGTAGCATTAATCCTTCAAAAATCCTCGGAAAAAGGGTTTAAACTTTCAAATAATTGTAACTAGGATTTCCGGCCTTCAAATTTCTCCAAACTGGAGAACAAAATAACTTTAAAAGTTGGAAAAAAGTTAACAAGTTCCCAAGGATCCTAAACAAAATTTTAAAAAGATATTTTAAAAAAAAAATTTCCAAACCCCCCATAGACCCAGAAAAACCCGGAATGCCATTTCCTGTCTAAAGGTTCAAAAATACTTCCAAGTTAAAAAATTTGGCTCTAAGAACCCAACGGGCCGTAAGTTTTTACAAAAAGAATGCTCAGCAATAAATTTGCAAAACGCGACCAATTGCACTTTTTCTATGAAAGTTAATAATAATAAAGTGTATAAATCCTTCGTTAATAAATAATATTTTAATCATAAATCTTTAAAATTATGTTCCTCTCGCTGAAAAAAATATTGTTCCTAACACTTGCGGACAGTAACTTTTCCGCTTTTGTTCCCGGGGCCGAAAAGTATACTCAAAAATTTTTTAGGAAAATAACTATTTTCTTTTACACGTAGAATATGAAACAAATCACTAGGAATTGCTAAGCTTAAATGGATGCATTTTATTGACGAAAAACTTGAAAAATACAATATTTTTTATTTTTAAAGTAAAAATTAACACTTAGTTTTTTTTTATTTTACTTAAAAGATTCCTAAATTCGCCGTCAAATAGAACAAAATAAAAAAAACATGTAATAGCCAACCTTTAACAATTACCTTTCTTTTTGGAAATTAGATACATAATTATTTGGCCCTATAATAATCGTTAAACTTAATAAGGTTCGGAATTTAGAAAACCAAGATTTTTAATTAGTCCAGTAAATGAAGGGACAAAGCTGTAAATAAATCTGTACAGTTTTCCCTTGCGGCACAATTCTTAGGTCTTCAGGGATGCTTTCGAGCGAAAAAAAGTTTATCAGCATTAACACTGTAAGGAAAGGGCTGAAAATGGCCCCTCAAGGCCCGAAAAATGAGTTTCCCGCTAATATCTGCCAAAATATGCGAATTGGAGAATTTTTGTTTTGACAAAAAATAAAGATCGCCCTGTATTCTACAAAAATGGTCCTTATAATTTTTTTCGAAAAATCGATAGTTTCCGAGATAACGGAACCCAAACGTCCCCTCATTTCAGCTGCCGCTCTACCGCTAGAATCCCGCTATCTTCATGGATTCACTTATAAGCGGGCGGACGAATTGTTCCATTTCTCGGGCAATAATGTACATTTTTAATCATTGAAAGTTTATTGGAATGGGAAAACCCGTACCTATCATGGCATATGAGTTTGGGTCCATTCTGATTTTTCTAGAATATTAAAAAAAGGGGTCAAAGTTTTTTTCACAATATTTTGGGAGTATCTCATTAATTTATTGATATTTAAAAAAGAAGGTTTGTTATTAACATTTATTTTTTATTATGAAACCTTAGCAAGTGTTCAATAATCCCAAAAATTTTCCTTTACCATCTTTTTTGCGTTTTGATAAAAAATTGTTTTGCCGATCTGCATTTTTTAGCCTACTATCATATCTATCCAGTGTGGAATGTTATGGAAAAATATTGGTGTTGGGAAAAAAATGGTGAGGACCATTTTTGTAGATTTCGAGGTGATTTTCATTTTTTCTTTAAACAAAAAGTCTCTAATTCCCAAATTTTGGCAGATATTCGCGGGAAACTCATTTTTGGAACTTTGGGGGCCATTTTTAGCCGGTTCCCACGTCGAAATCGTGATAAACTTTTTCTCGCTCGAAAGCATTCGCGAAGACCTAAGAATTGCGCCACAAATGAAAACTGTACAAATGTATTTACAGCTTTTTTTGTTATATGGGTTTTTAAGCTTGAGCGTTAATCCAGTGAGATAATTTCCAACTTGTTTCTGTGTCTTATTATATCAAGTTCTCTGTTCTGCATCTGTATTGCTACTTTAAAAGTTTAAAACAGTCTAGTTGTTCGATAAATACTCTACATTTTTACAGTTTTGATACCATACATGCCATAATAGAAAATCTACATAAAAAATCCCGATCCGACCATTTTTCACCGAGAAAATCCGGAAAAACGCTTAAAAAAGTCCTTTTTAAAAAAATTCGTATCTCCGTTAATTTTTAATATTAAGAGCTGATTTTTTTGGAAATGATAGTCAATAACATATACTTTGAGCTGACGAAAGATGAAAATTGTCGCATTAATAGTTTTTATTCAATCGCACTATAAACAAATTAGGCCCTTATCTTGCAAATGCCGTGAATATTAGGCAAATGGTCCTATTTGAATTTTTAAAACAGCTTTTTAAAGTTGAGAGTAAAAGCTACAAATTGTATATCTTACATTTTCATATAAGTTTGGAGAACATTGTTAAAAATGCTTGTGAACCTAGCGCGTCGAGCGAAAATCGCGACCGAGACGTGGAAGGGGCACCCAGCAGCGAAGAAGGAGAAGCGAGAGATGGGCTGCGTGCATCGGGCGCTCGGCGGAATTTTCGCTAGACGCGCTAGGTTCACAAGCATTTTTAACAATGTTCACAAACTTTTATGAAAATGTGAGATATACAATTTGTAGCTTTTAATCTCAACTTTAAAAAGCCGTTTTAAAAATTCAAATCGGACCATTTTTCTAATATTCACGGCACTTGCAAGATAAGGGCCTAATTTGTTTATAGTGCGATTGAATAATAAATTTTTTATGGTCAAGGGGGTTTGGACCATAATCCCCGAAGGTCGAAAAAATAGATTTCGACCTGATGGGGGATTATAGTCCAGTGCCGTGGTGCATACAATGCTTTATGTTTTACCCAAAAAGAGTTTTTTTTTAATGACTAATTACATTATTTATTCGCAATATAAAAAATAAGTTGCACCTGTACTGTATACGTAAGTAGATAATGACTGGTGTTGTTTGACTTTGATGTTTCTGTCAGTCAGTTGGCATTTTTTTTTTAACGATTTGCTCAAAATGGAAGAAATTCCACAAAAAAAAAGAGAAAAGGCCATAAAGCAAACCCAAAATTTTTGCCAGTTAAATCAAGGCAACAGTATGATCGGGAGTATGGCATATTTGGTATTTGGAAAGATGCGAACGCAATTTTTCAAATAACCAAAACGTTTTAATGGCATATTTCCAGGGAAATGGTAAGTTATTGATTTTATTTTAATACATATGTTAAAAACTTTTTTATTTTTATGGAAAAATACAGTCCGAACTCTCTCTGGGCCAAGTATTCCACCCTAAGTCTACGTTGATGGTCTATGAAAATATAGAATTTCGCAATACCATCGACCATTCTATAGTGGGATCAGCTACATTTTCCGGGACATTTCAAAATTGTAATTTTTATTTTGGAAATAAAGTTTAATTTTTAGTATTGTTTAAAGAAAAAATTATTTTTTGTATAAACTTGATCTTTATTGTGAGAGAAATAAAATTGGATACAATAAAATTTCCCAATTTGGCAAGGGTTTTAAGGGCATTATCATAATGCCCGCTTATAATGCCCTAGGATGCTATTCATGCATACATAGCTAAGGTATTTTTATATGCTATACATAAACTATTAATGCGACAATTTTTATCTTTTGGCAGCTCAAAGTATATGTTATTGACTATCCTTTCCCAAAAAATCAGCTCTTAATATTGAAAATTAACGGAGATACAAATTTTTGAAAAAAGGTCTGTTTTAAGCGTTTTTCCGGCTTTTCTCGGTAAAAAATGGTCGAATCGGGATTTTTTAAACCATTTTAAGGGTTTTTGAATTCTTTACAAACGGTTTTTCATAAGTAAAGTGATATAGCCAGTACTTTTTGTTATATTTGAAAAAAAAAACGAAAAAAGGCCCTCTTTTAAAAATAATTGTTTAAAAAAATTACCTGAAAAAAAATTTGGTTGGATTTTTGATTTTATTAATGTACAGGTTATTCCGGAAATAACTGCGCAGTCAGATATCTGTTAACATTAATTACAAAAATGACCTTTTTTCGCTATAAGGATTGGACTACTAGTCGTACGATCGGATTGAACGTCATTAAGCTACTTCTTTATAAGATAACTTTAATCAGCATAAGACAAAACAGGATTATTAAGGACAAGACAATAGAGCTTGTACTAAAACGGAAAAATTAGTCACCATTAATTCAAAAAGTCCTTTGTTTGAGCCTGTTTGGTATTACACTGTATATTTTGTGTTATTGTTACTATTTCTTGTCGCAAGTATATATTAAAACATTTCCGGTCATGAAAGCTATATGATTTATAAATAGTAATCGGTTATTAAAAAGATAGTCGTATTTAAAAGGTTGTTTTGTTTGAATAATGATTAGACGCCTCTTGATAACATCGGCGGAACATTTGATATGATACTTTCTCCTTCAATATAATAATACATTTTAAAAATAACTTTGAATGACACAACTTGTTTATGTATGGTGGACGAATATAGTCTAAGCAATAATTTGAAAATGGTGAAAAATAGAAATATGTACTGCTTAAAAAAATACGTGCAATAGCTCACTCGATCCGAAATAATGCCTGGACAAATGTATCAAATATCAGATGCCTTTATTAGCACAAAAAAATTGCAAAAGTTATAAACAATTAAAGATGAAAAAAAAAGGTAATTTGTTTTTCGCCGATATCTCATAAACTATTAATATTTTAGAAATTTCAAAAAGAGATCCTAAAAGAGGAGGAAATTTCCAAAAAAACTTCCTACTCCCGGAGCTCTGTCTTCTATTATAATGGGTGACAACGAATCATACTCAGCTTTATTTTCTTGAATAAACATATGTTCAAATTTTAGGATGCTATAATATATCATATAAGATGCTGACTTTGACATCATATGTTTACTCGCCGGAAACGAATTTTGATTTTAATTAATACCCTGTATATTTTTAAAATTTGGATTCTAGAATCATTTCTGATATAAAAGTGTATATTATATCCTATACTTATCTCTAGCAGTTTCTGAGAAAATGGCGATTAAAAATGTCCAAACTACCGCATATTATGCAGTATGGGAAAAAACAAATAAATAATATAAAATTATTATGTTTAATTTAATTTTTTCTAAAGACTCTATCTGTAGAGGTATAATAAAATTTCCGCTTTACCGGAAGTGCTGCAAACTGACTTTTCCAATAATAGTTACTTCAAAAATTTAAATGCAACACCCTGTATATCTTTGTTAAATTTCGTTTCTACGGGTCATTCTGATATAAAATCCGTATAATATCCATACATTTGTTATTTTTGAGAAATGCGATTGAAGATGTCCAAACGACCGCACATTATGCAGTTATAGGGAAAACAAATAAATGTTAGAAAATTAATGTAAATTGGTCTCTTTGGAGCAATTTTGTTATTTTAATATTAGTTTTTTATTTAAGAAGGTAATTAAAAAATAATTTAGAATTAAATTAAAAAATATTAAATGTTTCTTACGTTTATTTGTTTCCCTTATAACTGCATAATATGCAGTCGTTTGGACATCTTTAATCGCCATTTTCTCAAAAACTAACAAAGATAGGTATGGGATATTATACAGATTTTATATTAGGAATGACCCGTAGAATCCAAATTTAAAAAGAAATACAGGGTGTTGCATTTAAATTTTTGAAGTAACATTATTGGAAAAGTCAATTTCGCAGCACTTCCGAAAGCCGGAAGTAGTTTTGTAATGACCTCCACAGATAGAGCCTTTAGAAAAATTAAATTAAACATAATAATTTTTTATATCATTTATTTGTTTTCCCATAAAACTGCATAATATGCGGTAGTTTGGACATCTTTAATCGCCATTTTCTCAAAACTAGCAGAGATAGGTATAGGACATAATATACATTTTATATCAGAAATGATTCGTAGAATCCAAATTTTAAAAATATACAGGGTATTCCATTGAAAAAATCAAAGTTGATGTCGTTTCCGGTTAAACCGGAAGTAATAGAGACATGTTATAATATCCAAAATCAGCATCTTATGATATATTATAGCATCCTAAAATTTGAAAGCTATATGTTTTTATTCAAGAAAATAAAAGGCTGGGTAGTGATTTCGTTGTCACCCGGTATATGTTTTTAATTTAACGCTGAAAATGGACCACCACGGGACATTTTTGTTTTGCGCGCGGCGTCAAAAACTGAGTACGTCACACTAAATATATTTTTTAAAGGTATTAAATATTAATTAAATATTTTTTAAAAAATTGTGATGTATTTAGAACACTTTAAAGAAATAATTTCCGTTGAAAATGTAATTTAAAGTTAATTTTTCAACAAGATGGACAACTGTTAATTAACAAAATTGTCTTGAACTTTCGTCCTTATTGTAGATTTAAAAAAATATTAAAATATTAGCCTTAAGAGTGCATTTACGCTACACCTTAGGGGTCGGGCGAAAGGACGCGGAGACGGTGGGCGGAGACTAAAAAACTCCCACTACCACAATTTTCGTATAGCCGCATTAAAAATATTATATTTTATTTAGGTTCTTTCAAATTCGGTGTATCGATGCGATTTTGTGTCCGATTACAAGCCGACAGGAGATAACGTTTTTCGGTAACTATTTTTCACTTTAATGACATAAATTATACACCATTTTAAAGGTAAGGAAATAATCTATGCCCTCTGCTGTAACGGATTTTTGAAATATGAGTCGAGTTAAGAAAAAATAGTATCTAAACATAACCGATTTTAGGGTGAATTTCACTTAAGGAAATATTAAAAACTAAATCCAAATTTAAAAAACTATTACAGCAGAAGCCTAGATTTAAGTGTTGGCTTTCATATAGTTTTTGAAAATTATTGATAACTTATACCGTTTTTGAGAAAAACATTATGCCCCGAACCCCAATTTGGATCCAATTTTCGCGGCGCGAATGAACTCTTAAAAATTTTTCGCTTTGTGGAGCCCTTCTTATATACATACTTAACAAGATCATGCCCTAAAGTTTTTAAAAATTTAAAACTTTGTTTATAATAATTTTATTAAAAAATTGAAGACAAATATTTAAACATTTTTTTTAATCCACAATGAAGGCGAAAGTTTGAGACAAGTTTGGTAATTAACAATTGTAACTTGTTGAAAAATTACCTTTTAATTAAATTTTTAACGGGAATAAATTCTTTGATGTATTCTGAATACACCCTTATTTTTTAAAAAAAATTCAAATAATATTCAATGCCTTAAAACTATTATTTAGTGTGACGTACTCGTTTTTCGACGCCGCGCGCGAATCCAAATATGTCGCGCAGAGGCCCATTTCAGTGTTAAATTAAAATTATAAATAATGGAGATAGAGTTCCGGAAGCCGGAAGTTTTTTGTTTTTTGGAAATTTCCTCCTCTTTTAGGATATATTTTTTAAATTTCTAAAATATTAATAGTTCATGAGATATCGGTAAAAAACGAAATACAGGGTGGCCGGCCATATTTTGACCCATTTTAATCGAGAATAACTTTGGAACAAATAAAGGTATCAAGATGCGGTTTTTGCAGATGCACTTATATTTCTTTAAAGTTTATTCTCCTACCTTCACGATTTTATTGTGACATTCCATTAGCTCAAAAACAAAATGGCCGATTTTCCATTATAGGACAACTATGTTATTTTAAATGGAACACCCTGTATATGTTTCTATATTTTCAAAATTTAATCTTTCCCCTTTAAAAAAATGTAACACAAGCTATGGTTATCTCAAAAAACAACGTATTTATTGACCTTCGAAAAATTGACTGCATGTCGACCAACAATATTATTTAACAATTAAAATTTGCTTCATAATATTATGTTACAAAAAAAAAGGATCGCCAAAGGCTTAGGTTATTCACAAAATAATAGTTACAATAAGGTTACATTACTTTTTAAAAACTACTGTAAATGTTGAAAATGCCTTTAAGTTCTTTTTTCATGATTCTTGTACTGTAGTTTTAGGAATATGGACTGAACTTGAGATTTTGCTTGTTGACAATGTTGGATCTTCCTGAGTTATCTTCAGAATTTGTAACGTTTTATTTAGCAAATTCTCATTGTTTACTAATTTCTTTTTACGGGCTAAAGATCCTGTACTCCAGAATTTTCTGTACCAGATTTTAATTGAATTTTTTGTGGGTGGAGCTTTATTAAACATGTTTCTAAATCTTCGCTGGGTTTCTTTTACTGATTTGGTTTCGGCAAACATAATAACACATTTTCCTTTTTCGCTTAACGAGAACATTTTGCGCTTCCTAATTAAAATAACTTGTCAAAAATGACCAACAATGGCTGACAATGAGGCTTGTTGCTGTTATGGAAACGAGATAACTTTGTTTCCACAGGCGACTTTTCAAAAATCCTTTTAAAATAATATTCCTATTCGACATACAGTCAATTCTTTGGAGGTCAATAAATGCGTTATTTTTTAAGATAACCATAGCTTGTGTTACATTTTTTAAAGGGGAAAGATTAAATTTTAAAAATATTGAAACATATACAGGGTGTTCCATTTAAAATAACAAAGTTGTCCTATATCGGAAAATCGGCCATTTTGTTTTTGAGTTAATGGAATGTCACATAAAAATGGTAAAGATACGAGAATAAACTTTAAAGAAATATAAGTATATTTGCGAAAACCGCATCTTGATATCTTTATTTGTTCAAAAGTTATTCGCGATCAAAATGGGTCAAAATATGGACGGCCACCCTGTACCTTTTTTTTCATCTTTAATTGTTTATAACTTTTGAAATTTTTAATGTGCTTATAACCGCTTTCGAAACGTTTGTCTAGACATTATTCCGGATCAAATGAGCTATTGCACGTATTTTTAGGAGCAGTATCTCTACCTTTTACCATTTTTAATTTATTCCTTAGACTACACAATCTTTTCTTGTGGATTTATTATTATTGAGTATTCAATGGTCCCCTAGCAGAAAATTTATTTCGATCTAAAAACCCGTTATTTATCTTCCTTTGTCTATTCAACAACCTCCTGCTGCATAAATTTTCTGAAAAAATAATTGTTTCGGCGTAATTATAGTTTTAAGTTTACGTCTGACCCTTTAAATTTATCGTCAGACTAAAAAGTTGTGTGACGACACAAGGGTTGCCGAGTTCCAATATTAGTTGTTTATTTAATTTTATTCAGAGCAAAAATAGAAAATCCATCATTCTTAATTCCAATATAAGATTAATCGGTTTAGTGTCAATTAAATATGCAACATAATAATTGTAAAGGGTAATTGCACCATCAGAATTTATCGCAATTAACACAAAAAAATAATATATTTCATAAAAAACATGTTAAGCTGTAAAAATTGTTTATTATCGTTTGGTGAAAACACCTCTCAAATAATCATGATCATCAATACAGTCAAAGCTCCTTATTCGCGATTCTTTCATTCGGCATTCGCGTTTTCACTATTCGCGGATTAAAAAAATGCGACTCAATTTCTATATTCGGAGCTAAAAATTTCTTTATTCGCGGATCTATTTGGTACATCGGTACATACACATTGATAAAAAGGATTTTAATATGTAGGTATCCAACCGAGTATCCTTTGTAAACGCGTCGTCAAATGGACTAATAGCCGAAACTGCGAATGGAATAGGGCGAGATGGGTTCGAACAAATAGAATCAAGTGATATTCAGAAGTTGCTTGAATCGCAAGATGAAGATTTAACTGAAACCGACTTGGAGGAAATATTAAATTCACAGCCCATTGAAGGAGAGGCTTCAACAAGCACGGGAAACGTGACATTTAATTTGAAAAATCTTAGTCAAGGTTAAAGAATGGCAAATGAGTTTTGTTATTTTTTTATGAAGATTGATTGGTCTATGGAACGTTCTATTTTTAGGAGGCAAATTGCTAATGTTACTGCTGAATATCAGTCTGAATTGGAGGAGCTTTAAAAAACTGCCAAGCAAGAAAAAATTGTAAAATTCTTTAGGCCATTGCCTAAGCCTGAAGATAATAATTAATCAATATGGTCAAAAAATTCAATAAAATTTCTTTTTTTATATACCTGTTTTTTATTTTGTCACCTAGGTATAGTCTGTCTCAAAGTATACCGTGTTAGCTCTTGCCTTCATTTATGAATTATACCTGCCGACAGCAATAAAACTGCGGATCGGTAGGTATTAAAGGACAGAACATTAGGGACGGACTTTAATATAATTTACAAAAAAGAAATTATAATCTTTATTTTAAGTTATCATCATTAGAGTTAAGCTCATAATCTGTAAAGATATACATGTTTAAAAAGATAATATAAATTTATCATTGCCCCAAAAAGTTTTAATAAATTCATTTGATAACCTGGCATTTTAATACCCCAAAAAAATATCAATATAAATTTTAAAACCTTTAAAGAACATTACTTTAGAACTTGATTTTAACTCTACTTATATTTAGCAAAATCCGCTACAGCAGTGGGCATGCGTTATCCATGACCTAAACTGTGTATAATTTATTATTTAAGGAAATAGTTACGAAACGTTATCTCCTGTGGCTTGCAATCCGAAACAACATCCAATCGATACACAGAAATTTGGAAAATCACCTAAATGAAAATATAATATTTTTAATGCAGCTATACGAAAATTGTGGTGTGGGAGTTTGTTAGTCTCCGCCCACCGTCTCCAGGTCCTTTTGCCCGACCCCTAAGGTGTAGCGTAAATGCACTCTTAATATTCTTTGCAGACAACAGCAAGCAGTTTGGGACAAATCCGTCTTCTGAACCAGCGTGTATTATGGTAATGCGTTTTCCTTTATTTGAAGGTGCTTTCGTCTGACAGTTTTGACTGGAATCAACTCATCCTTTGGATACTGTGTCGTGTGTATCGAACCATGTTTCATCAAGGTAAATTATGGATCTGTTTTCTAACCTTTATCTTTTAATTTCTTGAAGGTAATTAAATCTCCAAGTGCGTAATCTGTGCGATTGCATTACTACTTGTCTTTTGTCTATTTTGCGGTATTTAAATCCCATTTTACAAACAACTCTATGGAGGGTGGGAGGCTAATCTTTATATTGGTTTCGTCTTCGTCAGCTTCTGTTCAGTTTATCCAAGGTAGGAATAACTCGCTTTTATAAGATAGATATATTTTCTTTTCTTTTAATTTTAGGGCTGTATATTGTCTATACGGTGAGATTGAAAATCACTACTTTTTTCTTTTGTTCAATTCTTTACTAATAATAATATTCTTATCGATTGATATTGGGTTTTTGTAAGTAGACAGGTTTCTTTTAAAGCTTCTTGTTTAATTAGACCTCTACTGATTAAAGTTTCATATACATTTTTCACAACCTGTTTTGCATCTAATGACAAATGATTTCGACGCGACATAGTTATATTCTCGTAAAACAACTTTTTCGAAACGCACAGTAAAAACGGTTATTCAACACTGCCTCTAAAATATTAGCCAAAATATTTATATGCCTAATGGTTAATACTCAAGAAATACCTGGCCCACCCTGCCCTTATGAACAAATGGGTTTACCCAATAACAATAGGTAATAAAATCGTTAAAGGTTTATTGGGGTATGGTCCGTCAAAAGCCATAACGATATACTTGGAAACAGACTATACGTATCCCCCATAATCCCATATAAATTACTATTCCATATTCGCGGTATATTTACGGAACATATACCCCGCGAATAAAGAGCTTTTACTGTACATTTTTTTGTGATTGTTACCATAGTTACTGACTTTTTAAACCACTGCAATAAATTTCTTCTTAATGTGTTTTTGTCAAACGAAAATAAACCGATTATAGCATAGCTTGGATTATAGTATCCTACATTTTAAATAAATTAAATGAAAATGACACTTATCCATTGATAGAAAATCAGGTGGGCAAAATAGCCTACACTAATGGCTAATGCGTACCTCCAACACAAATATAAAAAACATTTTATTATTAGAAAGAATAATTATTGCAAGTCAAATCATACTGTGCCAAACATATCAGTAACTATTTTTAAAATCAGCTGCTAAAAATAGAATTTTTCTATATGATTATTAAGTATGACATAAACCACATGGTCCATTACACTCTGACAAAAGCTCGGGAGCGTCTTTTTCCTATTACACCTTAAAATTTGTAAGATTAGATAATATTTTACTTAATAGGCAAATTACAATGCAATTTATTATGTAATTGCTTTAAATACAAGCTTAAATAAAGTTATAATCACCGGTTTTATTTTGATTATTAACTCGATGTTTACATATTTTTTATGATCTTAATTTATACGCGTTTCCTTAATTACACTAGTTAAACAATTTTTATTTTTTGTTTTCTCGAACACGTACGTATATAGAAATTTCGTTTTTATAAGTTTATCTCAACATTATGTATTTTTTTACTTCTACTACGCTAAGTGACTTTATTACACAGTTTTTTTTATCAATTCCAGTTTCTGTAATATCCACTTTCTAAAATTTAATTCAAGGTATAAGTTTATCTTATAATTTTGTTTTGTTTTTTTTTTGCAAGACCATATTTATTTTTTTACTAATAATACGCTTAAGGACTTTTTATATAAGTTTCTATCAAGTCTAGTTTCTGTGATATACACTTTCTAAAATTTAATTCGTTTATATAGGTTTATCTTAATTTAATCTTATTCTTAATCTTAGTTTTGTTTTTTTGCAAGACCATATGTATTTTTTTACTTCTAATACGCTTGGTGACTTTATTACATAACTTTTTTTCTATCAGGTAAGTTTTTGTGATATCCACTTTCTAAAGTTAAATTTGTTTATATAGGTTTATCTCAACATTTAATTCTTTTATTTTTTTGCAAAATCAGTATTTGTTTACTTTTAATACGCTTAGTGACTTTATTACATACGTTTTTTTCTATAAAGTCTAGTTTCTGTGATATCCACTTTCTACAATTTAATTCATTTATATAGGTTTATCTTAAAAATTTTGCTTCTAATAAGCTTAGTGACTTTATTACATAACTTTTTTTTTCTATCAAGTCTAGTTTCTATAATATCCACTTTCTAAAATTTAATTCGTTTTTATATGTTTATCTCAAAATTTATTGTTTTTGTTTTTTCGTCCTTCTAATACGCTTAGTGACTTCACTACATAAGTTTTTTTTAATAAAGTTTAGTTTCTTAGATATCCACTTTCTAAAATATAATTTGTTTATATAAGTTCATCTCAAAATTTATTTTAGACCATATATGTATTTTTTACTTCTAATATGCTTAGTGGTTTAATTTTATTTATATTTTTTTATCAAGTCAAGTTTTTGTGATACCCACTTTATAAAATTTAATTCCTTTATATAAATTTATCTCAACATTAAATTTTTTGTTTCTTTAGCAAGACCATATGTATTTTTTACTTCTAATACGCTTAGTGACCTCATTACATAAGTTTTTTTCTATAAAGGCTAGTTTCTGAGATATCCACTTTCTAAAATATAATTCGTTTATATAGGTTTATCTCAAAATTTACCTTTTTTGTTTTTTCGCGAGACCATATGTATTTTTTACTTCTCATAAGCTTAAAGACTTTATTACTTTTGTTTTTTTTTATCAAGTCTAGTTTTTGTGATATACACTTTTTAAAATTTAATACATTTATATAAGTTTATCTCAAAATTTATTTTTTATTTTCGCAAAACCATATGTATTTTCTTACTTCTAATACGCTTAGTGACTCTATTACATAAGTTTTTTTTCTAACAACTATCTACCCACCACTTCCGCTTAAACCGGAAGTGGCGTGAATTTTGATAGTTTAAATGGAACTCCTGTATATTTTGTAAGATATGAATTCTACAGGCCATTCCTGATATAAATCGTTAATATATTTTATAGTAATCTTTATAAAAAAATGAAAATTGAAAATGTCCATTTTCAAATATCAAAATTCACGCCACTTATTCCTGTTCAAACGGAAGTGATAGGCAGATGTTTTTATATCCTTTATCCGTAGATGCAGATTTTGTTAAAAATATTTTAAATTTAATCTGAGGAGGAAATCAAATTAAACGTTAGTTTTACAGGTTCAGAACAGTTTTTTTGAAATAATATTTTAAAACTTTTTTTTAAAGTTTCTAGTAAACAAAATTTTTAAAGTTTTTCTCGACAGCGTTCTCCAAGAGTATCAGCTTTCTGTTAAATTTATAATAAAAAAAAGGTTTCTTATGACGTCAACTTTAATGGCTGTATAACTAAAGTTTATCATCTATAACTCGGTTAGTTTTTGTATAAACAGACTTTTAAATTAACAAGCGTAAGCATTACAAAAATAATGAGACTTAACTGTTACTTTGCAATCAAGGAACAAACCGGCAATAAAATCCACAAAGTAGGTAAAATATTTACTAAATCTTATCTACAGGGTGTCCCAGAAGTAATGGGACACAGAGCAACAGCGGATTCCTTAGGTCAAAATAATGCAATTAACATAAACTTGCCTTATCCCAAGAGTTGGTAATAACTAAAATATAGGGTGGGTTTCTTGAGGCAAGAAATTCAATGTCGTCCATGCTTTTAATGTTGCTACTAGAGGGCGCCAGCTACGGCCTACCGCACTTGTTTTAGATGGCATAACTTTTTTATAACTATATTGATGTGTTTATTTAAAAAAAAAAATACTATAATTCCCTCTGCATCAAAAATGTATACCTCATTTAGGCCTTTAGGAGCAACTGTTTTCGAGATGAACGCACTTTAAAGGACCCCGCCATTTTTCTATGGAAAATGAGTTTCGGCCAATTGTTTTCAAATTTTAGTTCAAGTAATAGTTTTAAATACGCTGACCATGGGCACAAAACCCAAAAACCCCTCTAACCCCCCAAAAATCACCCTCAAAAGTCTTCAAATAACAAGTGATCTTTAAGGCTGATTTTGGGGGGGTTAGAGGGGTTTTTGGATCTTATGCCCATGGAGACTTTTGATCAGCGTATTGAAAACTATTACTTTGCAAAGTTTAAAAACAATTGGTCGAAACCCATTTTCCATAGAAAAATTGCGGGGTCCTTTAAAGTGCGTCTGTCTCTCTCGAAAACAGTTGCTCCTAGAGGCCTAAATGAGATTTACATTTTTGATGCAAAGGGAATTATAGTGACTTTTTTTTTAATAAACCTGTCAATATAGTAAGCTTAAGAAAAATTACGCAATCTAAAACAAGTGAGGTAGGCCGTAGCTGGCGCCCTTTAGTAGCAACATTAAAAGCATGGACGACTTTGAATTTCTTGCCTTAAAAACTTCCAAATCCCCAATTTTGTACATATTGTACAATTTTGTATATATATCTATATATATATATATATATATATATATATATATATATATATATATATATATATATATATATATATATATATATATATATATATATATATATATATATGTCCGGATGCATTAACAAGAGGAAAATAGACCAAAAATTGAAAGATACGAAAAAAAGTCATTCTTGATAAAAAAAATTCTGCTTGTCGAAGAAATGTGAACTGCAATGAGAAAATAGATCATACAGGGCGTCTCAAAAATGCAAAAACATAAAATCAAACAAGAGCAAAAAGTCATTTTTTGGCCTTTTAACGTGAAATAATAAATAAAAAACTTGCTCCAAATTTACTTGTAAACCTGATTCCAAACTGCCTGAAAAAAATTTAAATTTATGAAAAATTAAAAAAAAACAACATTTTTGCAAGTACCTACGCATTTTACTACTTTTACTTTACCTTTACATTACTAAACATAAATAAACATAAATATACAATGGAAAAAATGTAAAATGTAAAAAAAATAATGTTAAAGTAAAATGCGTATTTGCAAAATTGTTGTTTTTTTTATTTTTCGTAAATTCAAATTTTCCTTAGTAAGTTCGGAATTAAAATGAAATAAATTTGACAAGTTTTTTTTATTTTACAAAAGGCCAAAAAAACGAGTGTTTCTCTTCTTTTTTAGTTTTTGATTTTTGTTGATAAAATCTATTTTCCAATTTTAGTATATTTTTTAACAAGCAGAATTTTTTATCAAGAATGTTTCGTATCTTCGAATTTTTTATTGCCTTCTTGTTAACCGCATCCGGGACAAATTATATATATATTATTATATATATATATATATATATATATATATATATATATATATATATATATATATATATTATATATATATATATATATACCATTTAAAAAACGAGCCAAATCTCACCTATGTTTTTTTTTTTAATAAATCCAACGCAATCAAGTACGAATTTACACTAAAAATACGCATTTTAAAAAATCTCACGAATGATTAGGGGGGAGGAGTCGAACCAAATCTCACGACATCTCACCGAGGGGGGATCAAAAAATTGCCAAAATCGCCTCACGTAATTAATGGACGCCCCCTTATGTTACTTTACCTTCTCACTTTTGCTGGGCCAAGTTACGAATCCATTTACTAATACATTTTAGTGAGTTGTAACTTAATGAATGAACAAAGTAGTGGGTCAGACCCGCCGACCTTTAACTCGAGCAATTAAAGATAATAAAGACATACACAGGCGTGTTTTATTCGTAATAGTATGACAAGCCAATTCCCCGCCCTTGTCTCTAAACTTACCGTCTAAAAATTAACAGTTAGTTCAATAACCCTTGTATCAACACTTAGACGGTCTCATCTCGCTTCGTTTTTTTGAGGGGAACGGAAGTTCTTCCTCATTTAATGGATGATTTAGGACCGATTGGTCGGATTCAAGATATTGTTGTGACCCTCAGAAAGACAAATAAATATGTTACTCTTTAGAGTACGGCATACATATATCGGGTAACAACACAATCCCTAAGAAGCTTTTAATTTTTTCGTATATATATATATATATATATATATATATATATATATATATATATATATATATATATATTTATATATATATATATATATATATATATATATATATATATATATAATATATATATATATATATATATATATATGGTATTTTTTTTTCTTGGGTATGGTTTTGTAGTGATTAAAACGACTATTTCCTTAACGTTTCGCCCATCGTGGTGGGCTTTATCCAAAGATGACTTTATTTTGTCATATCCTTCAGAATCGGATAACAGATATTTACTAACTTGACTTGACGCAGTAAGCTCAGTTATCCAAAATCGGCATTTAATAATTCAATATATCATCCTAAAATTTAAAAGCCATACGTTTTCACTGAAAAAAATTAAAAGCTTCTTAGGGATTGTGTTAATTATATTAATATATATATATATATATATATATATATATATATATATATATATATATATATATATATATATATATATATATATATATATATATATATATATATAATATTCAGTGGTCCCGGTGAGCAATTTATACGTAATATGAAAAAATTTTGGGGGAAATTTGAGTTTGGATCCGCCCCTTTGAAAAAAAAAAAGCATTTTTTATTTAAAAATCAACAGCGGTGCATTTTTTTAAATTTTATGAGTAGGAAGTATATTTTATGCAAGATATAAAAAATTTATAAAAAAAAATTGTTTTTGAATGCAAAATTATGCCCGAAACCGAATTTCATAACATAGGTACTTTGATTTTTAAGTTTAAATTATTTACTTATTATTAAATATGAATAAAAAATTAATTGGTACACAAAACAAAAAAATCAAAGGGGCCTAGGGAAATCGGTTTCGGGCAAATTTTCATTTAAAAATTTTTTTTATAAACTTTTTTTATATCTTGCCTAAAATACTCTTTACCATAAAAACTAAAAAATGTCATAAGGCATGTTTTTTCAAAAAATAAAAATATGCTAAATTTTCTTTTTATCAAGCAGGGCTGGATGCCAAACCTTTAACCCCTTTTTGTCATTTTTATTATAAATTCGCATCCGGGACAATTTTATATATATATATATATATATATATATATATATATATATATATATATTATATATTTATATATATATATATATATATATATATATATATATATATATATATATATATATATATATATATATATATATATAAATATATATATATATATATATAATATATATATATATATATATATATATATTATATATATATATATATATATATAATATATATATATATATATATATATATATATATATACAGTATGTCCACGGATAAGGTGTTGAAGAGAGAAAACTTTTTATTTTTTATTTTATCGAAAAAAGCTACTCTTGATAAAAATTTTGCTATTTTAAAAATAAGATTGGGATAGAAACATTTAAATATTTTATACGGGTGTTCAGAAAATTAAAAAAACTTAAAATGATACAAGAGTAAAGTGCATTTATTCAAGAAGATATGGAAATAAGTCACTAGGAAAAGTTGTTCAAAATTTTCGAAAAAATCGGCCTACTTTTATTTATTTGTGATTAAATTTATTTTAATATCGTGGCATTTATTAGAGGTGTACGATAAACAATTTGTTTCAATCGGCCCCATAAGAAAAAATCCATTATAGTTAAATCTGGACTCCTAGGAGGCCACTGGACTGGTCCTTGTCTTCCAATTTGGAATTAGTAAATTGATATTAAAATAATGTTCATCACAGATTAATAAAAGCAGGCCGATTTTGTCGAAAATTGGTATAAGGAACTATCCTTTACTTTTGAACAACTTTTCCAAACTTATTTTCCATATCTTCTCAAAAAAAATTCACTTTACTCTTGAACCATTTAAAGTTTTTAATTTTCGAAACCCCTATAAAATTTGTTAAATGTTTCTATCCCAATTTTTACTTAAAAGTGGCAAAGTTTTTATTCAAGAGTAGCTTTTTTAAAAAATTAAAAATAAAGAGTTTTTTATTCCCTTTTTCGGGACATACCGGTATGTCCACAAAGGTTTGAATAGGAAAACTTCTTAATTTTTTAATTTTACCCAAAAAAGCTATTTTGTGGTAAAAAATTTTGCTACCTCTTAAGTAAGTTTTGGGATAGAAACATTTAACTATTTAAGGCGTATTCAGAAAATTGAAAAACTTTAAATGGTTCAAGAGTAAAGTGAATTTTTTTTGAGAAGTATGGAAATAAGTTACTAGGAAAAGTTGTTCAAAAGTAAAGGGATTTCCTTATACCAATTTTCGCCCAAAATGGGCCCCTTTTAAATTAATCTGTGATGAACATTATTTTAATATCAATTTACTAATTCCAAATTGGGACCGCCAGTGGTTAATCAAATTTTAAATGGTTTTTTCTTGGGGCCGATTGAAACAAATTTTTATCGTACACCCTAATAAATGCCCGTTTTTAAAATAAATTTTCACCAAAAAAAATAAAAGTAGGCCATTTTTTCGAAAGGTATTAAGACTGCCCTTAAGAACAACTTTTCCTAAAAATACCATATCTTTAAATAAATTTTAATTTTGTTCATTTTAAAGTTTTTTAATTTTAACAAAGTAAAAATTTTAAATGTTTTATAATTTTTTTTTAAAGTGGCAAAATATTTTTATATATATATTTTTTTTATAAAATAAAAATAATTTAAAATTATTAAAAAAAAAAAAAAAAAAAATTTTTTTTTTTTTTTTTTTTTATATATATATATATATATACAGTATATTTAATCAGTATAATAAGCTGTTTTCCCAGAACCTCAAATATTTCGAAGGGGCAGAAGAAATATTCGAATGCGATTGAAGCATTAAAACAAAAACCCATTTAGCATTTGATCTAAAGTTAAAATCGTATACATTGTTCTTGAATAATTAGTACAAATAAAATAATAAAATTATAAATAATTCGGAAACCGCTAAGTGTACAGGGTCTTTGATTATATTTACGTCGCCTCTGGAGCCTTTATTTTTAAAGATCGAAAAAAATGTTTTAAAAAATTTTATGTTTTTTTCCCTATTTTTTTTCAAAGTATCATGAAAAAATATCTCGATAAGAAAAGGGGGAAAAAATGGGAACTTCATCTTTAAATGGAACACCCTTATATTATGCGCTGCAAAAAGATTTTTTTTTGATTTCAAATATAAACATTATTTTTGGGGTGAATTTTTAATTTTTAATTTTAAAATTTTAAATAAATTGAAAAAAAAATTTTATATTTACAAGAAAGCCATGGAAAAATCAATTGTATGATTTATGTTTGATAAATTGACGTTTATTTATAAAGTTAAGTTTATCATTTTTTAATAAAAGAATTTTTTAATTTTTTTTATCGATGGGCATTCAGAAGAACAAAAACGTAGTGCAAATTGATCCAAAATCAAGGGGAATTAGAAAATAATAAAAATTTAAATTTATACAACATAACAATTTTATTGTTTTCGTGGCTTTCTTGATATCCTATGATTTTTTTTTAAATTTTTTATTATTTAACTAAAATATCTCAAAAAAGGTTCCCCAAATATCATCAATGTATATATATTTGAAATCAGCAAAAATAATCTTTCGGTTTCTCATAATATACGGGGGTTCCCTTTTAAAAATTGAATTCTAAATTTTTTCCTTTTTTTTTAAAAATTTTTTCTGATACTTTCAAAAGATAACATGGAAAAAGGCCTACAATTTTTTTTTAAAAAATTTTTTTTTTTCTTCAAAAAAAAACCCCCGACAAAATAATCAAAAAACCCCGTACTTTTTTTTTTTTTTCGAAAAAGGGAAGTCAGAACGAAAAATTGGGGGGTTTTTTAACATAATTAAACTGGCTTTAAAAACAATACTAATTTTTAAAAACTAGTGGCGTACAGTTTTTTTCTAAAAAAAGGGCTTACCGGCACGAACGCCACTGATGTAAATGCCTTAGAAAAAATTTTGTACATGTAAATGTGACCTTTTTTATACATTTTTTTGTACAAAAACTCATTTGAATATCTCCCCAGTTTTCGGTTTTCGAAAAATGTGAAATAAACTATAAAAAAAAAAAACATTAATCAGCCTGTATCATGGCGCATTTCCCCACCCATGTTTATATAAACTTTTTTTTTAAATTTTGAGATGTACAATCTGCCTATTAATTTTCCTCACAACTTTTTAACACAC